>JAFMOC010000154.1:497500-517500 GCA_019802505.1 Corydoras sp. C115 | reverse complement strand
CGTGCAAATGCACACTCACAGCCGAATGGCTTCATGCCCCATAAATTACTCCGTCATCAGGAGCGTCATCACCAAGTCTGACATCCAAAACCAAGATGGGATCAGAAGATAGGTGGCGCCGCGGTGCAGAACGCTCTCACAGCAAGAAGAACCCGGTCCTTCCACTGTGATTTTCCTCCCACGGTCCAAAAACATGGATTGAGTTCTCCAAATTGCCCCATATAGAGTGTGTGTGTGTTTGTGAGTAAGTGTGTCCAGTGATAGATTGCCCCCCTGTCCTGGGTGTATCTGCCCAGCGCCTGAGACGTTCTCCCCTGGATGGGCATAGTGAATACCCCCCCACCCCCCCGCGACCTTAATAGAGGATAAAGCAGAAGATAATGGATGTATGGATGTAAATGTATAATGCAGAGGGCGGCGGGGGGGGGGGGGGGGGTTAATCCATAACCATCTCTTAACCGTACACGTCTCGTCCGTAGGAGCTGTCCCCCTCGTCCTTCCTGTAAAACTTGGCTACCATCTGATCCCGAATGGGGCATCGTGGTCCAGTGCTCAGGCGTACTGTCGTGCCAGGTACGTGGACCTGGCTACCATAGAAACCAGCGCAGATTTGGCCAAAATTCAGCTCATAGCCACACAGTACGGCTTCACCTCCACCACGACGTTCTGGATCGGCATGTACGACGACGTGAGCAGCTGGCACTGGTCCTATAGAAACGAGTCCCTTGGAACCTTCACCAACTGGGATCCATCGCAGGGGCCGAGCAACGGCATAGGAACAGAAGAGTGCGGCGCCGTCACACCAACGGGGTGGTTCGACCGAAAGTGTGCAGATTTATACTACTATGTGTGTTTTGATGGTGAGTCCCTCTGCCCTCAGGCTGCACCCACATGGTACCCACAGGGTTTTAAAAAATGCATACAGAATATATATATATATACACAGTATATATTGGCTTAGAGGCTTAGTGGTTGGCATGTTCTCCTCTCAGCACTAGGGACTCCCGGTTCGAATCCCCATCTGGGTGGTGTTTCCTTGTTCTCCCCGTGTCTGCGTGCGTTTCCTCCGGGTTCTCCGGTTGCCTCCTACAGTCCAAAAACATGGATCAAGGTTCATTGAATTCTCCAAATTGCCCCATATAGAGTGTGTGTGTGAGTGTGTGTGCCCAGCGATAGATTGCCCCCATGTCCTGGGTGTATCTGCCCAGCGCCCGAAACGTTCTCCCCTGGATGGGCATGGGGAACCCCCCCCCGTGGCCCTAATAGAGGATAAAGCGTAAGATAATGGATGGATGATGAAGTGTGATTTGTTCACTCACTCACAAGCCTTAAGCCTTTTAAACATCAAAAGAAAAATGATCTGATACAAAGTTACCTGATCTGTTTTGTTTATATTTACATTTGTTCACTTTTTTCTTTTTAATTTGCATGTACCCAACCCATGAGGCAATGAGGGTTAAGGGTTTTGTTCGGGGACCTACAATGGGGTAACGTCAATGAGATTTGAACCCACAACCTTCAGACTGATAGCACAACACCCCCCCCCTCCCCCCCACTGAGCTCCCACACCCTTCTCAACTCAATCTCATTACACATCTGGTTTTCTCATCATCTCTCACAGACACCAAGACCGGCGTCAACAGATTTATCTTTAAAACGACCCCCAAGACGTGGTACGCTGCCCAGGCCAGCTGCAGAACAACATACACTGACCTGGCCACCGTGAGGAGCGCGGCGGAGAACATTGATCTACTATCTCTGGGAATGAGCGGATACAACTGGTTCGGCTTGATCAGAGACGGGTGGAAGTGGTCTGACCAGAGCAAAGCTCCTTTAGTTACCTTCTCGGTTGGGGAGCCTAGTAACTTATACTGGTACCAAAACTGTGGTTACCTAATGAACGGCCTGGCGTACAACGGACTGTGCACGAGCGCCAGGCCTTTCTTCTGCTACTCATGTAAGTTTGATTTGGTTGCATTTTTGTTTGATTAGGATTTGATGAATTTTATTATACATCTCTGGTCCCATAATCCATCCATTCATTCATTATCTTCCACTTAATCCTATATTAGGGTCCAGGGGAGAACGTTTCGGGCGCTGGGCAGATACACCCAGGACAGGACGCCAATCCATCACTGGGCACACACACACACACAGACATACACACTCTATATGGGGCAATTTGGAGAACTCAATTGACCTTGATCCATGTTTTTGGACTGTGGGAGGAAACCAGAGAACCCGGAGGAAGCAGTTTGGTTTATTTTAGGATTCAGGACCTCTGTCATGTTTACACCTTTAATGTTAACAGATTAAAGATTTAAAAATGTTATTCTTTATTCTACAGTTCCTAAACGCAGACAGATTCTCAAAGTGAAGGTCCAGTCGGTTCAGGATGGGAACGACCCCGGAACACTGGAGGTGATTCTGGAGCAGGTGGGTCTCAGTCCTTTATCCCTCGGTGTTTTTGTTAAACCTGAATCTTTTGGTAATAAAGTCGCTGTGTGTTCATCAGCTCACTAATAAACTGAAGGACAGAGGGATCGCCAACGTCACGCTCACATGGAGACAACACGCCGATCAGAAGGTCTTCCATAAGAACGAAAGACCGTTGACGTTACTGTGATTCACAGCATGACGACCGGCCCAGCCAATCCCATTTAAAAACTACTGCTTTTAAAATACATCTGTATTTATTCATTCACATTTACTTTTATCCAAAGCATCTTACAAGTTTCCCAACTCGGTTGGAGCAAGGACGCACATTGGTAACTTCAGTAGAGTTGGGATTTGAACCCACACCCATCTGAGTTACCACATCCACATATACACCCACACCATAACACACACACACTAATGCAGCAACATTCTCTTATTTGAATCATATTTTTCATTTTCATTTGTTATTAATAGAATATTAATCCGTTAAATGCTTTCTGCTTTTCTCTGCTGTTTGATAAATTTAACCGAATTAGAATAATATAGATATAGAATATATATCATATAATATAATATAGAATAATTTAGAATAATATACATGTTTTACGAGTGAGATTTAGCTCACAAATATTCATTCATTGTTAATATTCTAAATCAATACCATATATGATATTTAAGTGTTTTTATGGATTTAAATCTGACAACACATTTATTTTTGTTTTAATCAGATAATCAGATTTATTTTAATGTTTGTGGGCATCAGGTTTTTTTTTTTTTTTTTTTATTTAAAAACTTGTTTCTAAATGACTTTTTTTTTTTTTTTTTTTTTTTACTTTTCCGTTACGTTTCGGATCAATGACCCATTTTCCCTTTTGGTTTTTGTTAAATACTGATTTGTCTTTCTTTATTTCTAAAACTCTTTGACTTTTTATTTATTTATTAGGGTCCCAAACATGCATGCAAAATAAAAGTATTCCTATAATATATAATAATAATAATAGAGTCTAATTGTATTTAAACGGGGACGGGGTGTCAATTTAACATGTGACATTATTGATGTATTTTTAAACACAATTAAGCAATGAATCCTGAATTGTATTCTATCTTTCATTGTCACCTGTTGCTCTTTTGTTCTTCTATATAATCAATAAATAATAAAGGTTGTGGTCACCTGCATGTGTGCATTTATGTGAGCGTGAACATTTCAGAAATATAAAGCATTAGATGAAAGAGAAAAACTGTAAATGTGATTTTATGAAGGACACAAGGTCAAAACGCAGAACGTACAGGAACCAGAACAGAGAGGCTTTGATGTCTGAGCGCTTCAAAGTCCCGAAAATCATTAAAAAAGGAGGTGAAAGGAAGCTGAAGAGAGGAGAACCATCCAAATATTGGTTTATTTAAAACTCTGAGGCTCCTCTCATCAAGACGAACCTTCAACGTTCGAACCTTCAACATGAGCAGAGTTAGTATGAATCAATCATAAATAATACAATAAATACAAATTACAACTAGAAATAATCCACATCAACAAAAAAATAAAAGAAAATAAAATAAAAAGTAAGTTTCATTCAGCTGGAAAACCTTTGAACCAAATGGATGTGAATTCCACTGACGCTGCCGCCCACTAGGTGGCGCTCTGAGGTCTACCACGTGCTGTTCGTGATGATTTCCCCCTGTACTTCATACACAGCGCACTCGACTCCTCTAAAGTGGATTCTTTTATTTGAACATTAAACTCCTGACCCTCTCAGTGAGATCTCAGCGTCGAGCCCCTGAGCCACACACATGGAACCCTGAGCACCCCCCCCCCATCACACGAGAGTCTGCTGATGATCTCGGCTCTCATTTGCATATTGGGGATTAAGAAGATAGCAGAATTAAGTTAATTGCGGAGTTACTGCTGTAATTATGGAGATGAAGCCAGAGGTTGTGCGTGACCTTTATGAGATGTGATTTAATCAGCTCATTGGAAACCAATCGTCTCCCTCAAACACATTTATCTTCCTCACCTTCGCTTTTCCTGTCTGTTTCATTCCTCCATCTGTGCACCATGCACACTGCCGCAGCACCTGTGCCTCCACCCCCCCCTCCACACCCCCCTCCACCCTCCAATCCCTCACACCTCGATCTGCTGGTGTTATTTTCTTGTTACAGGAGATGATTTCGTGTTTCTGATTGTATTTCACTTCTGAGAAGCTCGAGGTTTAAACTCCACATTGGATCATTTGCAGCATGTGAGTAGTTGCTGCTATCCATCCATCCATCCATCCATTCATCCATTCATTCATTCATTCATCCATTCATCCATCCATTCATCCATCCATCCATCCATCCATCCATCCATCCATTCATTCATTCATCCATTCATCCATTCATTCATCCATCCATCCATCCATCCATCCATCCATCCATCCATTCATCCATCCATCCATCCATCCATTCATTCATTCATTCATCCATTATCTTCCACTTCATCCTCTATTGGGGGGGGGGTTCCCCATGCCCATCCAGGGGAGAACGTTTCGGGCGCTGGGCAGATACACCCAGGACAGGACACCAATCTATCGCTGGGCACACACTCACTCACACACACACTCTATATGGGGCAATTTGGAGAACTCAGTTGACCTTGATCCATGTTTTTGGACTGTGGGAGGAAACCGGAGAACCCGGAGGAAACCCACGCGGGCACGGGGAGAACATGGAAACTCCACCCAGATGGGGATTCGAACCGGGAATCCCTAGTGCTGAGAGGAGAACATGCCAAACCACTAAGCCACCGTGCCGCCCTAGTTGCTGCCAATATTTGTTTTTTCATTCATTCATCCATTATTTTCCGCTTTATCCTCTTTTAGGGTCGGGGGGGGAATCCCTAGCGCTGAGAGGAGAACGTGCCAAACCACTAAGCCACCGTGCCCGTAATATTTGTTTTGACTAAGTTTTTGGACTGTGGGACAAAATCTCCCCCAGCTTTGGGAGGACAAAACTCCACCCAGTGTTTCAAAGGTTTGAAGTGTGATGAGAACATGCTGCCACCGTGTCCTGTGTGTTTTGCTCCCCATGTTCTGTTTCAAAGGTGATGTGATCTGTGAGTTCTTTGGTATTTGATGATGTGGTTGTTACCACATGTGTGTTAGGATGTGTCAGTGCTGTTGCCCTGCTCCGCAGTAAACTGGTACCTGTCCCGGTCATTTCCACTCATTTTGGCTTAGGAGTGCTGGGATAAGCTCGAGTGGCGCAGACGTCATGCGCCGTGATGAATGATAAAAGCTTTCAGCTGCATTTCTAATGCGACGTCCTCGAACCCTGACTCGCGGCCTCTTCACTATAAAGACCCATAACAGAGAAATAAAGGAATGAAAAATCCAATCAGCAGATGAGTTCTGAGATGGAGCAGCGAGCAGCTGAGAGCACAATCAGGGTTCTCATGTGCTTCACTTTACTCTGACTCTCTGACCCCCCCCCCCCCACACACACACACACACACACACACACACATCTGTATTATTATTTAATTTCCTAATTTCTTCATTTATGACAAACAGTAGAACCGAACATCGTCTTTTCATAAAACCTGTCAGAGCCTGTAAGACTTTACTGTTTCTGACTTCTGTGTTTGTTCATCTTTTATATTAAATGTCGTTAATTAATTTGGTGATTTGTTATTTTGGTGTAAAGTCCTTTGATCTGCTTTATTTTCTTTTGTTTTGTTTGCTGACGTCATTCTGCAGGTTCAACAGCAGGTGGTGCACATGAGCCGAAAACCTCCGCCTCCGTTCGTTTATCGGATGCTCTGTACGTATTACTGTGAAATTAGTAGATAAGTGGTTGGCATGTTCTCCTCTTAGTGCTGGGGATCCAGGTTCGAATCCCAATCTGGTGGAGTTTGCATGTTCTCCCCGTGTCCACGTGGGCTGTCTCCAGGTTCTCCGGTTTCCTCCCAACAGTCCAAAAAACATGGATTCAAGGTCAATTGAATTCTCCAAATTTCCCCATATAGAGTGTGTGTGTGTGTGTGTGTGTGTGTGAGTGAGTGTGTGCTCAGTGATAGATTGCCCCCTGTCCTGGGTGTATCTGCCCAGCGCCCGAGACGTTCTCCCCTGGATGGACATGGACCCTGCGACCCTAGTAGAGGATAAAGCTGAAGATAATGAATGGATGGATGTTCTCTGTAAACGATGATGCTATTTATGTATTGTACGCATGTGTGCGTGTGTGTGTGTGTGTGTGTGTGTGTGTGTGTGTTTGTGTGTGTGCGAGAGAGAGAAAGAGAGAGAGAGAGAGTGAGAGTGATATTTGACGTGTGTTGTCTTTTTTCCTGGCATGTAGTATATTATTTATAAAGATGCACACACACACACACACACACACACACACACACACACACACACACACATATTGATATAGATGGAGGGTGAGTGAGAGGAGGGATGAAGTGGGATGCTGATTGGACACTCCTTGTCTCCTCACTCGTTTCCTGGTCCCTGGTTGAGCTTCAGTGTGGACTCTCCAGTTCAGCTCTGATTACGGTGGAGTTTCATCAGAGATCCAAACATCTGCTCATCTCTGCAGCCGAGAGCCGAGGAGCCGTCTGCTTCTCATTAACACCTCACAATCATTCCTCTGTTACAAACCGTCTGTCACCAAACGCATCGTGACTCAGAGCCGTTCCCCCGAACGACCGCGATCAGACCGGCGTCATTCACAACATCAGTTCCTTCACAACATCAGTTCCTTCACAACATCAGGTCCTTCACAACATCAGGTTCTTCACAACATCAGGACCTTCACAACATCAGGTCCTTCACAACATCAGGACCTTCACAACATCAGGACCTTCACAACATCAGGTCCTTCACAACATCAGGACCTTCACAACATCAGGTCCTTCACAACATCAGGACATTCAAAACATCAGGACCTTCAAAACATCAGGACCTTCAAAACATCAGGTCCTTCACAACATCAGGTCCTTCACAACATCAGGACCTTCACAACATCAGGTCCTTCACAACATCAGGACCTTCACAACATCAGGACCTTCAAAACATCAGGACCTTCACAACATCAGGACCTTCACAACATCAGGTCCTTCAAAACATCAGGTCCTTCACAACATCAGCACCTTCAAAACATCAGGACCTTCACAACATCAGGACCTTCAAAACACCAGGACCTTCAAAACATCAGGACCTTCAAAACATCAGGACCTTCACAACATCAGGACCTTCACAACATCAGGTCCTTCACAACATCAGTTCCTTCACAACATCAGGACCTTCACAACATCAGGACCTTCACAACATCAGGTCCTTCACAACATCAGGACCTTCAAAACATCAGGACCTTCACAACATCAGGACCTTCACAACATCAGGACCTTCAAAACATCAGGTCCTTCACAACATCAGTTCCTTCACAACATCAGGACCTTCACAACATCAGGACCTTCACAACATCAGGTCCTTCACAACATCAGGTCCTTCACAACATCAGGACCTTCAAAACATCAGGACCTTCACAACATCAGGACCTTCACAACATCAGGACCTTCAAAACATCAGGACCTTCACAACATCAGGTCCTTCACAACATCAGTTCCTTCACAACATCAGGACCTTCACAACATCAGGACCTTCACAACATCAGGTCCTTCACAACATCAGGACCTTCACAACATCAGGTCCTTCACAACATCAGGACCTTCACAACATCAGGTCCTTCACAACATCAGGCCCTTCAAAACATCAGGTCCTTCACAACATCAGCACCTTCAAAACATCAGGACCTTCACAACATCAGGACCTTCACAACATCAGGACCTTCAAAACATCAGGACCTTCACAACATCAGGACCTTCACAACATCAGGTCCTTCAAAACATCAGGACCTTCACAACATCAGGACATTCAAAACATCAGGTCCTTCACAACATCAGGACCTTCACAACATCAGGTCCTTCAAAACATCAGGACCTTCAAAACATCAGGACCTTCACAACATCAGGTCCTTCACAACATCAGTTCCTTCACAACATCAGGACCTTCACAACATCAGGACCTTCACAACATCAGGTCCTTCACAACATCAGGACCTTCACAACATCAGGTCCTTCACAACATCAGGACCTTCACAACATCAGGTCCTTCACAACATCAGGACCTTCAAAACATCAGGACATTCAAAACATCAGGTCCTTCACAACATCAGGACCTTCACAACATCAGGTCCTTCAAAACATCAGGTCCTTCACAACATCAGGACCTTCACAAGAGCAGGTCCTTCACAACATCAGGTCCTTCACAACATCAGGTCCTTCACAACATCAGGACCTTCACAACATCAGGTCCTTCAAAACATCAGGTCCTTCACAACATCAGGACCTTCAAAACATCAGGTCCTTCACAACATCAGGACATTCAAAACATCAGGACCTTCACAACATCAGGTCCTTCACAACATCAGGACATTCAAAACATCAGGACCTTCACAACATCAGCACCTTCAAAACATCAGGACATTCAAAACATCAGGACATTCAAAACATCAGGACCTTCACAACATCAGGACCTTCACAAGAGCAGGTCCTTCACAACATCAGGTCCTTCACAACATCAGGTCCTTCACAACATCAGGACCTTCACAACATCAGGTCCTTCAAAACATCAGGTCCTTCACAACATCAGGACCTTCACAACATCAGGACCTTCAAAACATCAGGTCCTTCAAAACATCAGGACCTTCACAACATCAGGACCTTCACAACATCAGGACCTTCAAAACATCAGGTCCTTCAAAACATCAGGACCTTCACAACATCAGGTCCTTCACAACATCAGGACCTTCAAAACATCAGGTCCTTCACAACATCAGGACCTTCACAAGAGCAGGTCCTTCACAACATCAGGTCCTTCACAACATCAGGACCTTCACAACATCAGGTCCTTCAAAACATCAGGTCCTTCACAACATCAGGACCTTCACAACATCAGGACCTTCAAAACATCAGGTCCTTCAAAACATCAGGTCCTTCAAAATTGTCTGATGTGTCTGATTTCCTTCTTTTTGAGTTTGATGTGTAAACTGTGTGAGGGTGCTGCCGCCGCGGTCCCATCACGAGACCGGAACACAAAGCGGAACCCTGTCATCCGTGTGCTTCACCTCCTTAAAGCCGTTTATGGTTCCGCTCCGATTCACCCAGGATTACCGGATCAGACCCGAGATCAGACACCAACCAATCCCGACGAGGCTGAAGAGAACCCCAACAGTCATCATCCCAAATGTGGAGCAGCGGTGATGCAGTGTTTATGAAGCAAGATGCACACACACACACACACACACACACACACACACACACACACACTCACTCACACACACACACACACACTCACACACACACACACACACACAGCTAAATAATAAATGGTTGAATAACGTGGATCAGTGGAGGGAGAGTGTTGGATTAGCATTTGATAAGTGATGAAATCTAAAACATTTCGTGGTTCTCAGATTTTAATCTCTCAGGGAACCGATGAATCATCACACACACACACACACACACACACACACACACACACACACATGCACACACACACACACACATGCACACACACACACACATGCACATATCTATATACTTATATATCAGCTGTATGTGCACTCATCCACCTGTCTGTGTGTGTGTGTGTGTGTGTGTGTGTGTGTGTGTGTGTGTGTGTGTGTGTGTGTGTGTGTGTGTGTGTTATATAAACCTCTCCCGTCCTCAGTGGAGCGAGTGGGTTAGAGGGGAACAAGCCGAAGCAGAATGTATGATTTTCTGTCTGCAGCGGTTCTCAGAGTGAAGGTTCTGATTCGTCTCGGCGTCCTCCACCGCTCGCGTCCTCCACCGCTCGCGTCCTCCACCGCTCGCGTCCTCCACCGCTCGCGTCCTCCACATTCATTATTAACTCCGTGTTTTTACCTCCAACAACATTTTACAAACCGTCAACTCCGAGAAAAGAGTCTGAGATGGAAAAGTGTTTCAGGAAAAGCAACGTTGACCTTAAAGGTGCAGTATGTGATCACCTGGAACCGTCAGCATGTCCTCCTCACACGGCGTGAACCTTTCACAGGAACCTCCTCAGATCCGCCGCCTTCTCTAAGCACCGCCACCGCCGCCGCCGCCGCCATATTGCTCAGGGGAATGGGTTCGATCCGGGCGCCTTCAGACTGCGCAGAATTCCACACAGCGCTCCTTTAAAGTGGATTAAAGGGTTTCTTAAGTGACTCACATCAGCGCTGTTACTGAGCGGGACAGATCAGACACACACACACACACACACACACACACACACACACACACACACACACACTCACACTCCAGCTAATCCATCCAAATCTGATTCATAGATGGATTGAGATTGGATGTGTATCTGATTCCTGAGGCCTGAAATCATGATGCTGTTTGCTGATCCAACGAGCCGAACCCAGAACCCAGAAAACCCAGAACCCCAGAGCGGCGAGCCGGGATGTGGACTGGCACCATGACCCTCACTGTGGGGGCAGAATCTGATACCTCAATCATTTTTTTTTGTTGAGTCGCTTTGGGGGGCGGGATGGTGGTTTAGCATGTTCTCCTCTCAGCGCTAGGGATTCCCGGTTCAAATCCCCATCTGGGTGGAGTTTCCATGTCCTCCCCGTGTCCGCGTGGGTTTCCTCCACGTTCTCCGGTTTCCTCCCACAGTCCAAAAACATGGATCAAGGTCAGTTGATTTCTCCGAATTGCCCCATATAGAGTGTGTATGTGAGTGAGTGTGTGCCCAGTGATAGATTAGCGTCCTGTGCTGGGTGTATCTGCCCAGCGCCCGAAACGTTCTCCCCTGGATGGACATGGGGTGAACCAGTTCTCCATCACGCCGTCCTCAGAACACAAAACACTAATTTTTTTGATTTACTTTATAATTTTAGAACATGAACTGATCTAGTGACTGTAGTATCTGTAAAGTTGTGTCTCCGTGTTCTACCTCTCTTATCATAACACCGTGCATCTGACAGGTCACTCTGACATGGATGATCAGACTGTAGGATTGGACTGAGTGTCGTTGTGTGGTTGGATGATCAGACAGTGGGATTGGACTGTAGGATGATCAGACTGTAGGATTGGACTGAGAGTCGTTGTGTGGTTGGATGATCAGACTGTGGGATTGGACTGTAGGATGATCAGACTGTGGGATTGGACTGTAGAATGATCAGACTGTTGGATGATCAGACTGTTTTGTTGGAGTGGGATTGATCAGACCGTTGAGATTGGAACGAGTGTTGTGTGTGGTTGGATGATCAGACTGTGGATGATAAGAACTGTAGGATTGCGATCTGAGTGTTGATGGTCAGTGAGCTTGGATGATCAGACTGTGGGATTGGACTGAGAGCTGTTGTGTGGTTGGATGATCAGACTGTTGGATTGGACTGATAGGTGTGTTGGTAGGGTCATCACCAGTTGGATGGACTGTAGGATGATGACAGGTGGGATTGGACTGTAGGATGATCAGACGTGGGATTGGACTGAGGATCTATCAGACTGTTTGGTATAGTATCAGACTGTTGGGATTGGACTGACGTGACTTGTGGTGGTTTGGATGATCAGACAGTGGGATTGGACTGTTGGATGATCAGACTGTTGGATTAAACTGAGAGCCGTTGTGTGGTTGGATGATCAGACTGTGAGAGTGGACCGTTGGATGATCAGACTGTGGGATTGGACTGTAGGATAATCAGACCGTTGGATGATCAGACAGTTGGACTGGACTGAGTGTTGTTGTGTGGTTGGATGATAAGACAATGGGATTGGACTGTAGGATAATCAGACTGTAGGATGATCAGACTGTGGGATTGGACTGAGAGCCGTTGTGTGGTTGGATGATAAGACAATGGGATTGGACTGTAGGATAATCAGACCGTTGGATGATCAGACAGTGGGATTGGACTGAGTGTTGTGTGGTTGGACGTGAGGTCAGTTAAAGCCCTGTTTATCTGAAATGCAGTTGAGAGTGACGGGATAGGCTGCAGTAATGGGTGTTCTTTTCAGAGAGACAGTATTCAGAGGTGAATGAAGTGACCGGGGGCGTGGCCAGGTCCCTCTGACCTCCTCGCAGCACATGTCCTCGTACGTGACGTGTCCGCGTTCTACACCATTGATTTTCTGCTCCACTCGTCTCTGAACGCGTGACCTCTGACCTTCCGTCTGCGCGGTTCTGCGCGGTTCTGCGCGGTGTCTCGCAATACAGAGACGTCCAAACCGTCAACACGCCGCGTGCCGTTTCCGTGGAAACCATCGCCGCCCGAGTCCGCCGCTCGGAACTATGGGACGCGCTCGATTCAAACGACGGACACACCGTCCTCTTCATCACCGAGTCCACGTCTCATACGCATGGAGAACCTACAACTTTGGGGTTCTCCGGTTTCCTCCCACAGTCCAAAAACATGGATCAAGGTGAACTGAGTTCTCCAAATTGCCCCATATAGAGTGTGTGTGTGTGTGTGTGTGTGTGTGTGTGAGTGAGTGTGTGTCCAGCGATAGATTGCCCCCCTGTCCTGATTGTGCCCCCCCCCCCCCCCCCCCCCCCCCGCGACCCTAATAGAGGATAACGCTGAGTTTGGGGAAGGCCCAACATCCACAATCAATGTCTTTGAGATGAACTAGAACACCGATTGTGAGGCAGGTCCTGGACGACAGTTCCACACAGACATTCCGAAATCATGCGGACTGACCAGCTCTGACCCCCTGCCCTCCCGAAGTGTTCCAGCTCCCCTTTAAACCCCGGGGATTACAGAGCTGCCCCCCCCCCCCCCCCCCCGAAGGATTTCAGGAGGACGAGGCGTCATGGTGCGAGAGGCGTACGCTGACACCATGTTTATTTTTACAGCTTCTTTTTTAATGAGGTTCAAACAATCAGCATCAGTGCACTCGTTACAGATCAATTAGAGAACATCGTTAGAAGCGTTTAGGTTTTAATGACCCCCCCCCCCCCCCCCCCCCCCCCCCCCCCCCCCCCCGCCCAAAACTAACAAACTACAAAATAAATATAAATAAATCGTAACATCAGACTGACATAACCACATCTAAATTACCAAAACAACTATTGTGGTGGCTCAGTGGTTTGGCATGTTCTCCTCTTAGTGCTCGGGATTCCCCGTTCGAATCCCAATCTGGGTGGAGTTTGCATGTTCTCCTTGTGTCTGCATGGGTTTCTTCCGGGTTCTCCGGTTTGCTCCCACAGTCCAAAATCATGGATTCAAGGTAAACTGAATGCTCTAAATTGCCCCATATAGACTGTGTCCTTCAGTGAGCGTGCGCTGTAATAGATTGCCCCCCCCCCGTCCTGGGTGTATCTGCCCACCGTCCAAAACGTTCTCCCCTGGATGGGCATGGGGAACCCCCCCCCCGCGACCCTAATAGAGGATTAAATGGAAGATAATGAATGAATGAATGAATAAATTACAAAAAGAAGTATTGTGGTGGCTCAGTGGTTTAGCATTTTCTCCTCTTAGTGCTCGGGATTCCTGGTTCGAATCCCAATCTGGGTGGAGTTTGCATGTGTCTGCATGGGTTTCCTCCGGGTTCTCCGGTTTGCTCCCACAGTCCAAAATAATGGATTCAAGGTAAACTGAGGGGCTTTCGGGGTGGAATTCATTCATTTATTCATTATCTTCCGCTTTTCGGCACCACACTCACTCACACACACACACCTATATTAGGGTCGCGGTGGGGACTTGGGAGGAAACCCGGATGCCCATCCAGGGGAGAACATTTTCAGGCGCTGGGCATTATACACCCAGGACAGGGCTCCTCAGGGGATGATTTCGGGGGGGGGGGGGGGGGGGGGGGGTGGGGGGTGAACAGGTTCATTATTTGTCTCTGATAACAGGTGAGGGGTTTCTCAGTGCCGTGTCTTTTATGCTCTAACTGAAGAAATAAATGGACCCATTTGGAAGCCGAAGTCAAAAAGCGGCACATTTTTAGAAAGAAAATGATTGCTTACATCATCCAGAGCATTTCTTCTTGTTTTTTTTGTTTGTTTTGGATTGACACCCGGCTGCCGGTCGTTCATCATCACGTTACACCCGTCTGTCCTCTCGCTGCTTAATGGAGATGTGACAGGAAATGAGAACTTGTTTGATTGAAGATTTTTGCAAAGCACCTTCAAACAAATCAATCAAAGCCCAGGTGGGGTGGTAGTGGGGGTCTCTCTCTCTCTGTGTGTGTGTGTGTGTGTGTGTGTGTGTGTGTGTGTGTGTGTGTGTGTTATTGAGAGCTGGGTGACTAAGGATAATGAATAGTCCTCTTATGGTCTCTAATGGGGCTGAGAAGCTCAAACACAGAGAGACTCGGCATCTATAGAGACTGGAGACACGGCTATGGACACTCAGACAGTAAACTACATACAAGACTTATATCACTCACTGAGACATCACTCACTGAGACATTACTCACTGAGACATTACTCACTGAGACATCACTCACTGAGACATCACTCACTGAGACATTACTCACTGAGACATTACTCACTGAGACATTACTCACTGAGACATCACTCACTGAGACATCACTCACTGAGACATCACTCACTGAGACATCACTCACTGAGACATCACTCACTGAGACATTACTCACTGAGACATCACTCACTGAGACATCACTCACTGAGACATCACTCACTGAGACATCACTCACTGAGACATCACTCACTGAGACATCACTAACTGAGACATTACTCACTGAGACATTACTCACTGAGACATTACTCACTGAGACATCACTCACTGAGACATCACTCACTGGACACTTTATTAGGTTCACCGTCCTGTTTTTACACGTCTATAAGACAAAAGAAAACCCATCGAGAGGACACTGACACGGGGGGTGGGGGTGGACAGGGGACAGGGGACAGGGGACAGGAGACAGGGGGTGTTGAAGAAGTTAAAGAACACCATTCTGTATGTCCACGCAGTAGACGGGGTTGCGGTCGTACCGCAGGCAGCCACTAGAGGGCATAAGGGGAGTTTGGTCTTATTTCTGCATTGTCTAACATGCAGGCTTTTATTTTTCTGATATTAATAAGTAAGTCCTAATGGCTTCTTCTGTTTGGAGCATTGAGTAATTGATTTTTTTTTTTTTTGGGTGGGGGGGGGGGTGGTGTGGGGGGGGGGTAACCCGTGCTGAGGGTAGTGGATGAAATAAAGCCTGATGGAGGGTTTGAGGAGCGGAGGTGAGGGAGTGGAGTTTTCAGTGATGATGTGAAGGCGCTGTGGATCCGGACGCTGATCAGCGCTCTGTGTTTATAGCTAACGTTTATTTTCCGTCTGCAGTTCCCTGCGTTCTCCTGTGTAGGAGAGAACCTGATAATGTGTTTGTGCCGGTAAAGTGCATTAAGGCTTCACTAAACTCATCTGTCTGCCGCACACGCCCTCACTAAGTGCATCTCACAATCATCAGATGAATATCGTCTGACCCCCGAGAAATCAGCAGCTCCGCTTCGTCTTCATTTACTGGAGCTTCACCAGAGGCTCGCTTTCTGGAAGAGGCAGAACAGAGCAGGGTTCTGATGGTTCTGATGAACAGAGCACGGTTCTGATTCTCATGAACAGAGCAGGGTTCTGATGGTTCTGATGAACAGAGCACGGTTCTGATGGTTCTGATGAACAAAGCAGGGTTCTGATGAACAGAGCAGGGTTCTGATGGTTCTGATGAACAGAGCAGGGTTCTGATGAACAGAGCAGGGTTCTGATGGTTCTGATGAACAGAGCAGGGTTCTGATGAACAGAGCAGGGTTCTGATGGTTCTGATGAACAGAGCAGGGTTCTGATGAACAGAGCAGGGTTCTGATGGTTCTGATGAACAGAACAGGGTTCTGATGGTTCTGATGAACAGAGCAGGGTTCTGATGAACAGAGCAGGGTTCTGATGGTTCTGATGAACAGAGCAGGATTCTGATGAACAGAGCAGGGTTCTGATGGTTCTGATGAACAGAGCAGGATTCTGATGAACAGAGCAGGGTTCTGATGGTTCTGATGAACAGAACAGGGTTCTGATGGTTCTGATGAACAGAGCAGGGTTCTGATGGTTCTGATGAACAGAGCAGGGTTCTGATGGTTCTGATGAACAGAGCAGGGTTCTAATGCAGGTACACCCACCCACCACCATCACATCACCATAACTCACCTAAACATACTTTAGGAAGAGAGTGTCATCTTCATGTTGTTGTCTCAACGAGGTTCTGATAATGTTCTCTAAACACACTATATGGACAAGTATTAGAACTTATTACATCTATATGAACGTTTACGACGTTCTGAGTGTGTTCCCCCTGTGCAGCTTGACATTCCATTAGATGTTTCCTGTTCAGAAGACGTTCCACTAGATCACTCATGTCCCTCCATCGTCTCCCTGTATCTGCTGCATTCAGTACAGGTCACTGACTCTGATCTACAGAACCATCTCTGGATCTGGCCCCTCCAACCTTCACTCTATCTTTTTAAAATACACTCCGACTCGTTCACTTCGCTCCGGTGATGATCGCCCCCTGGTGGTTCCACCTCACCGAGGAGCTGATTCTCACTCCGTGGCGTTCTCCACTGCAACATGATAGAACGATCTTCCCAACTCTGTCCGTAAGAATCACTGAGCAGCTTTAGGAAACGACTGAAGACGCGTCTCTTTAACAAAAACATGTTATAAAAAAAAATAAAGCATCAAATAACGAATCAGGTTTGATGAATTTACAGTGGAGATGGTTTTCTGCAGAACTTCTGACTGTAATGTTCTCATTTGTAAGTCGCTTTGGATAAAAGCGTCTGCTGAACGACTAAATGAATAAATGTAAATATAAATGTAAATATAAATGTAAATATAAATGTAAATATAAATATAAATGTAAATATAAATATAAATGTAAATATAAATGTAAATATAAATGTAAATATAAATGTAAATGTAAATATAAATATAAATGTAAATGTAAATGTAAGAGCTTTTGTGGGTTCGGATGCTGGACGAATTCCACAAAGTTCCCACAAAGTTGGAAGCATAAAGATTTCCCAAAATCAAAGGCTCTGTGTTTATTTGTGGAGATCAGACAGAATGAGGGCGGCACGGTGGCTTAGAGGTTTAGCATGTTCTCCTCTCAGCGCTAGGGATTCCCTGTTGGAATCCCCATCTGGGTGGAGTTTCCATGTCCTCCCCGTGTCCGCGTGGGTTTCCTCCGGGTTCTCCGGCTTCCTCCCACAGTCCAAAAACATGGATCAAGGTCAATTGAGTTCTCCAAATTGCCCCATATAGAGTGTGTGTGAGTGTGTGTCCAGCGATAGATTGGCGTCCTGTCCTGGGTGTATCTGCCCAGCGCCCGAAACGTTCTCCCCTGGATGGGCATGGGGAACCCCTTCTACAGCATTTTAGTGAAACTCTTGATGCCTCTGTACCGTGATGCTTTGCGGGAGGGGGGGGGGGGGTGCGCTCTCTTCAGGTAACCCTCACCCCTTTCATAGTTCTGATGGAGGGTTCTTCGTCTCGGTGCTGCGCTCACCACCAGATGGCGATCTTCCCCCGGTCCTGTGCGTGTGCGTGTGTGTGTGCGTGTGTGTGAGAGTGTGTGTGTGTGTGTGTGTGTGTGTGTGCGCGTGTGCGCGCGCCGAGTCGGGGCTCCGGGGCAGTTGGAATGTTTAAAGTGCGCGCGGCGGAGCAGCGGCTCACATCACATCCAGACTTTTCTCTCCTGCTGCTTCATCTGCGGCTCTCCACGCGCGCGCGGGGGGGGCGACAAATCCACTCCACCCCTCCCACCCACTCCGAAAAAAAAAAAAAAAAAAACCCGCCACAGCTATTATAGATTACCTGTGCGCGTGCGTTGCGTGCGAGCGGCGCGCAAACTTCACGCGGAGCCGTTTGGAGGCGGAAGGCGGCGGATCTCCGAGCGCGCGTGTCCGTGGACGCGGTCCGCGGCTCTGGAGGTCGTGGGGAGGCGCGAGGACGTGGACGCGGCGGGAGGTCTGCAGGGAGCGCGGAGCGGGACTCGGGCTGTTGGGAGAAGTTGGTGAAGTGAGGCGCGCGCCGCCGCCGCGTGGGGCCGCGCCTCTGGACACTCTGCTTTCTTCTGGACACGCTGCGCGCGCGCGCTCGCGGCGTGGACCGTGGGCGCCCGGCACGTGGACTGTGACCCCCGCGCGGCGTCTCGCGCTGGTTTCGGTGGATGGATTTCTCGTGATTGGTGGGGGGTTGGGGGGTGGGGGACGACGACGACTGAGCGCGTGGAGCGCGTGGACGTGATGGAGCTGTGTGTCGGGATGCTGAGCCGCCGCCGCGCGCGTGGACTCACACTATCTCGGATTTGACACTCCGCTCGTGAAGGACGAACTCGGCCGCGCCGCGCACGCGCGCGCACACACAAACACGAGCGCGTGAAGATGGAGAGGCTGGAGCGCGCGTGGACACCGCTGCTGCTGCTGCTGCTTCAGCTGAGATACACAACCACACAAGGTAGAGAGAGAGAGAGAGAGAGAGAGAGAGAGAGAGAGAGTGATGAGAGAGAGAGTGATGTGAGAGAGAGAGTGATGTGAGAGAGAGAGAGAGAGAGAGAGAGTGATGTGTGTGAGAGAGAGATGTGAGAGAGTGATGTGAGTATGAGAGAGAGTGAGAGTGAGAGAGAGAGTGATGTGAGAGTGATGTGAGTGAGAGAGTGATGAGAGAGAGAGAGTGATGTGTGTGAGAGAGAGAGATGTGAGAGAGTGATGTGAGTATGAGAGAGAGTGAGAGTGAGAGAGAGAGTGATGTGAGAGTGATGTGAGTGAGAGAGAGATGTGAGAGAGTGATGTGAGTGTGAGAGAGTGAGAGAGAGAGAGAGAGAGAGTGATGTGAGAGTGATGAGAGAGAGAGAGTGATGTGAGAGAGAGAGAGAGAGAGTGATGAGAGTGTGAGTGATGTGAGTGAGAGAGAGAGAGAGTGATGTGAGAGAGAGATGTGAGAGAGTGATGTGATGTGAGAGAGAGAGAGAGAGAGTGATGAGAGTGTGAGTGATGTGAGTGAGAGAGAGAGAGAGAGAGAGAGTGATGTGAGAGAGAGATGTGAGAGAGTGATGTGAGAGAGTGATGTGAGAGAGTGATGTGAGAGAGAGATGTGAGAGAGTGATGTGAGAGAGAGATGTGAGAGAGTGATGTGAGAGAGAGATGTGAGAGAGTGATGTGAGAGAGAGAGAGGTCTGTTGGTGTCTCAGGGTTTGAGACTCTGATCTCACATCATCTTACAGTCCATTCAAATCAGCTGCAATTATTCACATCATTAAATTAATACCAATAATTAAATACTGTGTCTCTAACAAACACTATAGGGTTAACGTCCACGACCCCTCTGTTTTTCTGTGTGTGTGGGACCTCCGGTGACCCGTCCAAAGGTCACATGCAACCCCCACGCTGGAACATTTCTAACTAACTGGAACTTTAACATCAGCCCCTGAACGGAACCCATTAAGGTCTCCAGTTTCCAGAGCAGTTAAGGGGATGGGGTAGGGGGTAGGATGTAGGGGGTAGGGGCAG
>JAFMOC010000154.1:487500-490000 GCA_019802505.1 Corydoras sp. C115 | reverse complement strand
AGACGAAAGAAAGAGAGACACTGAGGAGAGGAAAGAGAGAGACACACAGAGGAGAGGAAAGAGAGAGACACACAGAGGACACAGAGGATAGGGAGACATGGAGACACAGAGGAGACATTGGAGACATTGGAGACAGAGGAGACAGAGTAGCAGGATGGTGGAGTTCATCAGAAAACAGAACCTTCAGACTTTTAACAGAAACGATCTGCATGGGAGTCTAATTGACGTCACACCTTGGTGGTCTATATATGGCTGTGTGTGTGTGTGTGTGAGTGTGTGTGTGTGTGTGTGTGTGTGTGTGAGTGTGTGTGTGAGTGTGTGTGTGTGTGTGTGTGAGAGAGAGAGAGAGAAGATCAGAGATAAGAAACTGGAGCGCTCTTCTGGTGAAAGAGGAAATCGAGATGTGGAGGAGGATGATCAAAAACGCCCTGTGGAGAGAAACTGTGTGTGTGTGTGTGTGTGTTCCGGACCCACACTAACACACACACACACACACACACACACACACACACACACACACACACACACCATCAGAGGGCTTGGGGCTGATCAAAACATCACAAACACACAGTCACAGAGACACACTGACATCCAGATTTCATTCTTCACACAAGATTGAATCTGTCGGGAACTCTGTGAGTGTGTGTGTGTGTGTGTGTGAGAGAGTGTGTGTGTGTGTGTGAGAATGTGTGTGAGAGAGAGAGAGAGAGAGAGAGAACTAAATCCCATTAGTGTGTTTGGGTCCAGGCTGATTTCCCATGATGCAGTGCAGTGAGTCTCCGCAGGCTGGACGGAGAGGTTCTCTCTTCATCGTCTGAACGTTCTTCAGATTTGATTTGATTTGATTCTAAACGTTATTCTGACCTCCCGTCCTGCTGCCCGGCGCTCCGCCCGCGGCGTGGCACCGGCGTGGCACCGGCGTGGCACCGGCGTGGTGTGTGTGTGTGGGGGTTCTGTGGATGTCGGTATCGGGTGAGAACAGAACACGCTGACTCGGGATTTTTCGGCGGCCGTATTGAAATGAGTTGGGGGACGTGGGAGAACAATATCGCGTTTAACCGGCGGAACGTGGTGGAACCTCGGGGGGCGCCGCAGAGTAACGGGGAACTCGGTGGCGGCGTTCCGCCTACGTCAGCAGACGGAGTGGAACCGGGCGGGGGAGGACGGGACACGTGGGACGGTGTGCTGAGATGGAGGGATCGGAACAGAAAACAAATCCACTCAGACGAGACGAGGGAGAACCTGCAAAACTGCAACAGAGCGGGGGGGAGGGAGAGGAAAACATCCTGCAAACACAGCACCGAGAACCATCCACCCACCAAAGACATCCACCCACCAAAGACATCCACCCACCAAAGACATCCACCCACCAAAGTGTAAAATGTGGAGTAAAGTGTGGAGTAAAGTGTGAAATGTGGAGTAAAGTGTAAAGTGTGGAGTAAAGTGTGGAGTAAAGTGTGAAATGTGGAGTAAAGTGTAAAGTGTGGAGTAAAGTGTGGAGTAAAGTGTAAAGTGTGGAGTAAAGTGTGGAGTAAAGTGTGGAGTAATGTGTGAAATGTGGAGTAAAGTGTGAAATGTGGAGTAAAGTGTAAAGTGTGGAGTAAAGTGTAAAATGTGGAGTAAAGTGTGGAGTAAAGTGTGAAATGTGGAATAAAGTTTAAAGTGTGGAGTAAAGTGTAAAGTGTGAAATGTGGAATAAAGTTTAAAGTGTGGAGTAAAGTGTGGAGTAATGTGTGAAATGTGGAGTAAAGTGTAAAGTGTGGAGTAAAGTGTAAAGTGTGGAGTAAAGTGTAAAGTGTGGAGTAAAGTGTAAAGTGTGGAGTAAAGTGTGAAATGTGGAGTAAAGTGTAAAATGTGGAGTAAAGTGTGGAGTAAAGTGTAAAGTGTGGAGTAAAGTGTAAAGTGTGGAGTAAAGTGTAAAGTGTGGAGTAAAGTGTAAAGTGTGGAGTAAAGTGTGGAGTAAAGTGTGAAATGTGGAGTAAAGTGTAAAGTGTGGAGTAAAGTGTAAAGTGTGGAGTAAAGTGTAAAGTGTGGAGTAAAGTGTGGAGTAAAGTGTGAAATGTGGAGTAAAGTGTAAAGTGTGGAGTAAAGTGTAAAGTGTGGAGTAAAGTGTGAAATGTGGAGTAAAGTGTAAAGTGTGGAGTAAAGTGTAAAGTGTGGAGTAAAGTGTGAAATGTGGAGTAAAGTGTAAAGTGTGGAGTAAAGTGTAAAGTGTGGAGTAAAGTGTAAAGTGTGGAGTAAAGTGTGAAATGTGGAGTAAAGTGTGAAATGTGGAGTAAAGTGTAAAGTGTGGAGTAAAGTGTAAAGTGTGGAGTAAAGTGTGGAGTAAAGTGTAAAGTGTGGAGTAAAGTGTAAAGTGTGGAGTAAAGTGTAAAATGTGGAGTAAAGAGATCTAGAGTCATAAAGCTGGAGAACCTGAAGAGACAGCGGAACCCGAGCGTCTGTCCTTAAATCTGTATTTATTATTAATACACCATCTGAGTTAAACCAACAGCCTAAA
>JAFMOC010000154.1:472500-485000 GCA_019802505.1 Corydoras sp. C115 | reverse complement strand
AGGAGCGCCGGTTCCGCTTCAGCAGAACCACGGATGAAGAGCTGAATGAAGATGGAGATCGGACCGACGAGGTGGGGCCTCGGGAGAACGTGTGGACACCAAACCCGAACCCCGGAGCGAGAGTGGCCGCTCGGAGAGCCTGATTTATTCAAACTCAGAGAGATTTGATGATTCAGAGACGGTCCTGCTGAGAGACGCTGCATTTTAAATCAATAACAGAATGAGACGGGACAGGCCCCAGTCGGTGATGGATGTGTCTCTGTCTGCGCTGCTGATGTGTGCAGGAAGCAGATGCTGCTGCCGCTGCCGCTGCGAGCGATCGCATGAGCTATACACGGCGTTAATGTCCTCTCACACACACACACACACACACTCACACACACACACTCTCACACACACACACACACACACACACACTCACACACACTCGCACGCAGAAAAGCAAGTGGCAGTAACACGGCTCCATATGGAAAGCACAGATGCTGTGGGGTGTAGGCTGCGCCTCGCGGACGCTTCTGTCTGTTCCGCCGTTGTTCTCCGTCCAAAACGGTGAGTGCTGACGCTCACATTGTCAGTCCTCGCGCCGGCGCGCACCTGGGACACGTCCCGGTCCAAGGTGCTCCGTCCGTCTGGCGCAGGGGCCCGGGGCCCGGGGCCCGGGGCCCGGAGCCGAGCAGAGCGCGGGATTAAGATCAGCAGCCTGTCAGCTTGCATTAAATAATACAGTGATGTGCAGGTTCCTCAGAGAACCCTCACTCAGCTCCACGGAGCACCCGGCGGCTCGGGGGGGCGTCTTCATCTGACCGACCGACCGACCGACCGACCTCACTCACTCACTCACACTCACACACACACACACTCACACACACACACACACTCACACACACACACTCACTCACACACACACACTCGTTTTTTTTTTTTCCCAAACATGAATTTTTTTTTTTTCTTTCTCGGTTCTAAATTAGGACTCTTGAGTTTTTCATGCTTCGGCTGACGGACTGCAGACAGAACGACTGACCAACCAACGAGAGGGGGGGGGCATCCAGAACAGGGACGTGTGTGTGTGTGTGTGTGTGTGTGTGTGTGTGTGGGGGGGGTGCAAAAAAAACAAACAAAGATGGATACGTTATGTAAAGAAAATTCATTCATTCATTATCTTCCTCTTTCTCCTCTATTAGGCTCGTGGGGGGGGGGGGGGGGGGGTTTCCCCATCCAGGGGAGAACGTTTCGGGCGCTGGGCAGATAGACCCAGGACAGGGGGGCAATCCATCACTGGACACACACTCACTCACACAGACACACTCTATATGGGGCAATTTGGAGAACTCCATTGACCTTGATCCATGTTTTTGGACTGTGGGAGGAAACCGGAGAACCCGGAGGAAACCCACGTGGACACGGGGAGGACATGCAAACTCCGGGAATCCTTAATGCTGAGAGGAGAACGTTCCAGCCACTAAGCCACCGTGCCGCCCATGTGAAGAACATTAATTAATGAATTAATTTAGTTTTATTTTCACAGCAGAGTAAAATCATCCTCATGTTTTTAGGTTTTATTGGAAACTGGGGAACGCGGGGCCACGGGGGCTTAGTGTTTGGCATGTTCTCCTCTCAGCATTGGGGATTCCAGGTTTGAATCCCAGTCTGGGTGGAGTTTCCATGCGTGTCCGCGTGGGCTTCCTCCGGGTTCTCCGGTTTCCTCCCACAGTCCAGAAAACATGGATCAAGGTCAATTGAATGCTCTAAATTGCCCCATATAGAGTGGGTTTGTGGGTGTGTGTGGAGGATAAAGCGGGAAGATAATGGATGGATGAATAATTTGGGGAAGGCCCTTTCTGATAGCCAGCTCTGTAGACGCCTCACGGTCTGTCCTCGCGGATGCGCTTGCAGGTGAACGGGGTGAAACGGTGAGCAGGTGCTCGATGCCTCCTGATTGGAAGGAGGCGTCCCCCCCCGCATGCATTATTCAGGAGCCTGTGGATTATCCGAGGATAAACTACGGAACAAATCCTGAAAATAGCTGGCGTTCCGCTCAGGCACAGGTTTTCCCGTTGCTTTGCATAATCTCCAGCCCGTAAGCCCGAGCATTCTGGGATGCGGCCCGCAGGACGCGCCGCTCGCCGCCGCCGCCGCCGCCCCGGCCATTTCGTCCCGTGATTTTCTCTCTCGCCGGAGACGAGATCACAGCTGGCTCGTCGTAAAATCCCTCTTGATGGCGCGTTCATAAATATGGAGCGGAGCCTGTTTACGCCGAGCTCGGCGTCTGTGGGGAGACGTTTAGAGAAGAAAATGGAAAGGAAAGACGAAATGAGCAGGTAGACGAAACGGCGGGATAAAAATACCGCGCTCCCGAAAGAACGCGTTTCCATAGCAAAGAACCCAGAGAACCCGTGCTCATGAAAATGCATCGTGCACTTCATTACGGCAGCGCTGCCGTTTGGGACGCGCCCTTTACCCGCCAACACCGGCGGCGCACCGAAGGTCGGGCACACCGGGGCACGCCCGCCTCCGCCGCCCGCTTCATTTAAATGACCGACATCCGAGGGACGTCCGTCCTGTCCGAGCATCACGGTGATTAAGAACCCGAGCGAGTCCCACCATCGGACAACCGCGGACACGCTCAACATGTTCTCCCCAAAGCAGGTTCCCTTTCTCTGAAAAGCTTTTACACAGGGTTCTGCAGGGTTTTGCAGGGTTTGCAGGGTGTCTGCAGGGTGTCTGCAGGGTGTGTGTGTGAGAACCTGCCCAGTTATCCAGAAGGTCATCAGTGAGGACACACTGCGGTTGGATGAGATGATCTGGGTGGCATTAATTGCTGGTTACTCATTGGATGGTGGATGGTGGACGGTGGACAGTGGACTGCGGGGTGGACACACTCAACATGTTCTCCCTGGAGCAGGTTCCGTTCCTCCGAAAAGCCTTTCTGCAGGGTTCTGTAGGGTTCTGCAGGGTTCTATAAGGTTCTGTAGGGATCTGCAGGGTTCTGCAGGGTGTGTGTGAGAACCTGCCCAGTTATCCAGAAGATCATCAGTGAGGACACACTGCGGTTGGATGAGATGATCATTAATTGCCGGTTCCTCATTGGACGGTGGACTGTGGGCTTCACCAATTTAATGAAGTCGTCAATTAAAACGAAGATGTGATGAAGGTCAAATAAAATATTCACTTTTTAAACATCATGTAAGAAATCAGATGGCCTTTTTACATGTCATTTGCATGTTCTCCTCATGCCTGATTGGCACAGTCCAGATGTTTGGAGGGAAATTGGTCATAAACTGATGAACATTTCAGACTAGAACTCAAAATCAAACCAAACCTTAAGTTCCACCTCAGTTTCTTAGTGGTTTAGCATGTTCTCCTCTCACGGTTAGGGATTCCCCGTTCAAATCCCCATCTGGGTGGAGTTTGCATGTTCTCCCCGTGTCCGCGTAGGTTTCCTCCGGGTTCTCCGCTTTCCTCCCACAGTCCAAAAACATGGATCAAGTCAATTGAGTTCTCCAAATTGCGCCATATAGAGTGTGTGTGTGAGTGAGTGTGTGCCCAGTTATAGATTGCCCCCCTGTCCTGGGTGTATCTGCCCAACGCCTGAAACGTTCTCCCCTGGATGGGCATGGGGAACCCCCCCCCCCCCCCCCCCCCCCCCGACCCTAATAGAGGATTAAGCTGAAGATAGTGGATGGATTATTATTGTGTATTATTGGTTCCACATTGTGTTACTTTGTGTACCACAGTTGAAGAACCACAGGTCTACGATATTCGGTGCTCCTGACCCAACACCTCCCTTAAAGAACCCCACCCCCTCCACCCCCTCCACCCCCTCCACCCCTCGATATATATAACAGGCGTCAGCTGCGGGGTTCCTGTGTGACGCTGGTGTAACGTGGTGTTTAATTATAAATGACGCAGTGCGTAGGTTCCTCTGGACGGACTTCAGATGCGTCCCTGACTTTGATCTCGAGCAGAAATAAAGAACAGAAGAAGCTCTGGAACCGTCAACCCCAGACTTCGGGCGGAGCACCGTCCCCGAGGTCAACCGTCCCTCAGTATAGTGCGTCTGAAGGTCTGTGGCCGGTGCTCTGAAACGCGCTCGGTCCGTTTTAGGTCCTAAATTACACGCTGCGCATTTCAACGCCATGACGCTGAATTATTTAGCTTTGTTTGTGTCGGGATTTATTTCGACTCGCGGCGAGAACGTACGGCCCGAGAGACCGCGATGGAAACAAAGGAACGGGGAACCCTCAGAACGGGGAACGTGCTCTTTCGATCAGATCGAGGGACAGAAATAGAAGGCGGTTCTGGATCGCTGTTCTAGTTCATGTCAGAGGTGTTGATGGGCGTGAGGTCAGTCCAGGGGAGAAGGCCAATATAATGCTGGGCATACACACACACACACACACACACACACACACACACACACACACACACACTACATAGGGCAATTTTTTCCATGTTATTGGACTGTGGGAGGAACCCGGAGAACGTTAATATGATCTCAAACCGAACACTTTGCGAGTGTTTCATTAGCGTTAGCGGTTAGGCATGCTAACGACCTCGTGTCACGTTGTGTTTTGTTCGTAACGTTCCGAGGTTATGACATCATCGTCTTATTGTCTCAGTAAATAAAACCTTCACTTTGTCTAAATCCGTCTCCTCCGTCGCTCAGTGTCACAGATTATCGTCTGCGGCTAATCCGCCCGCGCCCAAACAATTTATTTTTCAATTAGCGCTTATCACCTCCGGCTGCGGCGGAAAACGAGCTGCTAATCGTTAAGCTTACGCGATAAATCCGATAATCAGGACGAAACAATTAGATCAGATTCTCAGAGATGTCTCCACAGCGGGGTCTCATGCAGCGCGATCCCATGTGTCCCCCTCTGCACTGTCTAACTTTAATAAAGCAGTACGGTACGAGAGGGCGTGGCTTTTTAACGACCCGGCGTGTAGTGGAGAACAGCGCCAC
The DNA here is from genome assembly GCA_019802505.1 of Corydoras sp. C115. NCBI lineage: Eukaryota > Metazoa > Chordata > Actinopteri > Siluriformes > Callichthyidae > Corydoras > Corydoras sp. C115. The sequence goes on along the minus strand of JAFMOC010000154.1, from coordinate 480,037 downwards.
CTCTTTACGTGATTTATTCAGAATAATGCACAACCTCCAGAGTCTGACTGCTTTAATAAAACTCTTACAAACTTAAACACTATAATAAAAAACAACGCTGATCGCTGAGTAACAGGATTCCAGTTTCTCTAATAATCATACTGCCATCTAGTGGCCAAATGACAGAACGCAGTTTATACACAGTGTAACAGGTTTAGTGCTGATGGTGTTTATATGAATCTGTATTTAATGATTTTAATTCATGTATTGTATATCACACAATGAGACCAATGTGAACGCTGATCGATGAGTAACAGGATTCCGGTTTCTCCAACGATCAAACACTGCCATCTAGTGGCCAGATGACAGAACGCAGTTTATAAAAAAAAAAAACATCAGAAAAATAATATATTGTATGTCAGAGGTGTGTGTTATTGTTAATAATGTCATGGCCGGACAAACGGCTCGGCCAATCAGATTTAAGGAGCTCCACTCGGCCGAACCTGAGTGTCTTTAATGAAGTGAGTGAAGGAACCGAGACGGAGACGAGGGAACGGGACAGTAAAGAAAGCCGACGCTATTTTATTAGATTTTATTTATCACCATCACGACTCTCGCCGGACTTCACGTCCGTCTCACCGGAACTCTGACGCCGTCCCCGGCGCTCGCCGTCCGTCGAAGACGACGTGTCCTTTGTCGGCGGGTCGTGGGCGGCGGCGTGAGGCCGTGTTTTCCGTGCGAGTGCTGCTGTTGTGCTGCTGTTGTGCTGCTGTTGTGCTGCTTTTGCGCCTCTGGTGAAGCACTTAACACGGCGGGACGGTGTTTGTTTTTAAAAACACTGTATTGTTGGTGATGGATCGATGGGCCGGCGGCGGCGGCGGTGGCGGTGGTGGGGAATCGATGGCGTTTCATTTCTCTGCTGAACTCTGATTGAAGGGCGTTGTCCGTGTCAGAGCGGCCAGCCCGACATCACGCCGTGGAAATGCGCCGTGCGTAACGCGCTTAATATCGCCGGCGAGTTTGGACTCGGATCGATACGTCACTCCGGGCCAGTGATTATCTTAATTCCGTTCGCTTCACCCGCCGCGTCCGCCGCTGAAGGTCGCTCCCTCACGCCGTTCCCTTAACTTTGTGAGAACTTCTGCTCGTTCTGGTGACTTTGCGTGTCTCTCGCGTCTCTTTCGCATCTCTTTTGCATCTCTTTCAGGTATCTCGCGTCTCTTTCACGTCTCTTTCACATCTCTCGCGTCTCTTTCAGGTCTCTCTCTTTTGCGTCTCTTTTGCGTTTCTTTCAGGTCTTTTGCATCTATTTGACGTCTCTTTTGCATCTCTTTCACATCTCTCGCGTCTCTTTCAGGTCTCTCTCTTTCGCGTCTCTTTTGCGTCTCTTTTGGGTCTCTTTTGCGTTTCTTTCAGGTCTCTTGCATCTATTTGACGTCTCTTTTGCATCTCTTTCGCGTCTCTTTCAGGTCTCTCGTGTCTCTTTCACATCTCTTTTTTGCGTCTCTTTCAGGTCTCTCGTGTCTTTTTTGCGTCTCTTTTGCGTCTCTTATGCATCTCTTTCATGTCTCTCGTGTCTCTTTCACATCTCTTTTTTGCGTCTCTTTCAGGTCTCTCGTGTCTTTTTTGTCTCTTTTTGTGTCTCTTTTCCTTTCATGTCTCTCGCGTCTCTTTAGTGTCTCTTTCCCGTCTCTTTTGCGTCTCTTTCATGTCTCTTTCAGGTCTCTTTCAGGTCTCTCACATCTCTTTTGCGTCTCTTTTGCGTCTCTTATGCATCTCTTTCATGTCTCTTTCATGTCTCTCGCGTCTCTTTAGCGTCTCTTTCCCGTCTCTTTTGCGTCTCTTTCATGTCTCTTTCAGGTCTCTCAAATCTCTTTTGCGTCTCTTTTGCGTCTCTTTTGCGTCTCTTTTGCGTGTCTTTTTTGCGTGTCTTTTTTGCATCTCTTTCAGGTCTCTTTCAGGTCTCTTTCAGGTCTCTCACATGTCTTTTGTGTCTCTTTCGCATCTCTTATGCGTCTCTTTCAGGTCTCTCGCGTCTCTTTTGCGTCTCTTTTGTGTCTCTTTCAGGTCTCTCGCGTCTCTTTTGCATCTCTTTCGCGTCTCTTTCATGTCTCTTTCAGGTCTCTTGAGTCTCTTTTGCGTCTCTTTCATGTCTCTTTCAGGTCTCTTTCATGTCTCTTTCAGGTCTCTTTCAGGTCTCTCACATCTCTTTTGCGTCTCTTTCGCGTCTCTTATGCATCTCTTTCATGTCTCTTTCATGTCTCTCGCGTCTCTTTTGCGTCTCTTTCGCGTCTCTTTCAGGTCTCTCTCTTTCGCGTCTCTTATGCATCTCTTTCATGTCTCTTTCATGTCTCTCGCGTCTCTTTTGCGTCTCTTTCGCGTCTCTTTCAGGTCTCTGTCTTTCGTGTCTCTGTTGCTCAGGTGCGAGAGCAGCCGTCTGCAGAGGACCTGATCTCCGACGGTTCTGTTGTGGGAGTAAATCTGATGGTCCATTACTCAGATTAGAGACCCGGATAAAAGAGCGCTGTGTGATGCACACGCCGCCGTGTCGTTTCACTATCTCTGTGAGGACCTTTTAACTAAATGACTCTCTCTGTTTGTTACAATGTCTCCACCAACGTCCACCTGACCCACACGGCAGCCTCAGGAACCAATAGGAATGTGTTGTCCTTGCTTTGCCATCCAAGATATTAAAATGTGCACAATACACACACACACACACACACACACACACACACACACACACCCTCACCCCCCCCCCCCCTCACACACAGTGGCTGAGCTCAGCAGCAGGTCTGGTGTTCTCGGTTCTTCCGTCTGTTGGTTCTATTTTTACCTTCATCACTGTAATTATTTTTATTCGTGGTGTTTTGATTTTTTTTTTTTTAGTTTTCAGACATAAACCCAGCGACTCGCTGCCGAATCCCAACACACACTTCATAAGCTCCGCCTCCCCGTTTCTCAGCTCCACCTCCCCGTGTCTCAGCTCCGCCTCCCCGTGTCTCAGATGGACGTCCTACAGAAGCACAGCGTGGAAAACAGAAGTCATAATGTCCCTTCTTTTTTTCTCCATGACTTTTGGGTTCTTTGGGTTCTTTGGGTGGAAACAATCTGGGGAATGTCCTCATTCAGTTTTACAATGACAGACACCCCGCCACCCCCCCCCTCTCACCCCCCCCCACACACCACATGAAGTGAGTTCCACCAACAAATGTTTTACTGAGCTGAGGGTCGGGGCCCTGACCCCGGTCAGACTCCCGGAATGAATTGCAGGAGCAACTGCACGCCAGCATCCGGACCAAACCCCCCCCCCTCCCCCCCCGCTGACCCGCTCTGGTCCGGTTCCGTTGAGGAGTGTGTTAATGTTACGTTTCTGACCCTGAAACCAAACCTTTAAGACCTGAAAACATCTCAAAGCATCGTTCCTCTGGACCACGTCTCCAGGTTTCATCAAGAACCGGGTTCTGCACTCTGTACTCCAGATCAGAACCGTACCATCCGAGAGTCGTCCACACACTGCTCATCTCCACCAGATGTGGAGCAGATCTTTGTGCCGGAACCTGAGGTTTGTGAGAGATTAGGTTTGTGAGAGAGCAGAGGGTCAGCAGGGCAGGTTCTCAGCCAGACGTTCTCCACGTCAGTACTCAATCTCAGCGTGGACTAGTTCCACACCATTCAGACAGACTCAGGGGTTGATGACCTGTGGAGCAGCAGATCCCGATCCTGAAAGCCCTGAAGGTAGACCCTTGTTCCTGAGAGGAGAACAACCTCAGCAGCTCTGCCCCATCATTAGGAACCACCTCAGGTTCATCACTGCTGTTCCTCAATGTTCTCGCTTCCTAAACCCACAGACGGGTTCTCCATGGTGTGGTCTGTAGAACGTCTATGAGTGGGACGTTCTACATGTTCATGTTCACCTCCTGCAGGTTCTACAGCTGATGATTAAAGGTGAAAGAAACGTTCTAACGTTGATGAACATCTCGGACCTGAAGCAGAGCAGAGACAGGGTTTCTGATGGTTCTCATGATGTCTGAATCCATCTTATGGCAGCTGTTCCATATTCCGTATCCGATTCTGTATGGTTTCTGTGTGGGTTCTGTATGGGTTCTGTGTGGGTTCTGTGTGAGAGTTCTGTGTGGATTCTGTATGGGTTCTGTGTGGGTTCTGTATGGGCTCTGTGTGGGTTCTGTATGGGTTCTGTGTGGGTTCTGTGTGGGTTCTGTATGGGTTCTGTGTGGGTTCTGTATGGGCTCTGTATGGGTTCTGTGTGGATTCTGTATGGGTTCTGTGTGGGTTCTGTATGGGTTCCGTGTGGGTTCTGTGTGGGTTCTGTGTGGGTTCTGTATGGGTTCTGTATGGGTTCCGTGTGGGTTCTGTGTGGGTTCTAAAGTCAGAGTTTGATTCAGATCTGTAGTCGTTCTGACAGGAAGTGTTTTATTTCTCCGATGTATTTAATTAGAACCTGGAGCATTAACGAGGACCTCGTGAGGATGATGTAATGGGATTATTATGGTCTGGCATTTTTCAGTAAGCTGCAGTGTCCAGATATTTTTGGCTGACCATGATGCAGCGTTAACGAAGGACAGAGAACTGAGGTTCACATCAAACACACGACAAAGACTAACACAATAGCTCTGTGTGTGTGTGTGTGTGTGTGTGTGTGTGTGTGTGTGTGTGTGTGTGTGTGTGTGTGTGTGTGTGTGTGTGTGAGTTTACAGAGAGCTTGAAGTGACCAATTTGTCTCGTTTTGCTGCATTTCTGTGACTTTCTCTCTCTCTCTTACACACACACACACACACACACACACACACACACACACACACACACACACAGTCAGAGTGGCAGCGCCATGGATAAGGAATGGCAGTAATGCGTGTTTGATCTAAATGGCAGCGTGTTTGCGAGTGTGTCACGCATGAACTTTTAACTCAGATTCTGAGTGACAGTCGTATTTGGAGAACAATGTCCCAGGACACACACACACACACACACACTCATACACACACACACTCACACACACACACACACACACACACACACACACACACACACACAGATAGACATAGACCAGCTGTTCATGTACTAAGATTGAGGAGTGAGACAAACAGAAGACAGTTTGATTCTGTTATTAAAGTCTCAGTGAGGAGGAGGAGGATGAGGAGGAGGAGGAGGAGCAGAAGTTTGTAGACATGTCTTTATAACAGCTCTCCACATTATGGACAAAAGTTTTAAACGTCAAGCAACAAACGACTTTATGCTTCCAACTCTTTGGGAACAGTTTGGGGAAGGCCCGATCAGTTAAGGCAGAGTTAGTTGAGTTGGGTGTGGAGGAGCTTGACCTCAACTCCATCCAACACCTGTGAGATGAATTGGAAGGTCGTCTCGTCATCAGTGTCCGGGTTTCTGCCCAATGAGCTTCAAAGCAAACCTCAGGATGTCTTCAGTCCAGATGTCCATCAGCGCCATCTACAGACCGGTGGTGTGACCCCTCAGATGTGTTGTAGAGTCCAAAAGGAACTGAGGGATGGGCTTTTGGAAGGTTAGGAACTTGTGATTGAACTTGAGGGACTGGACCGAGTCCGCTCAACGACGTTCCGCAGGAGGACGGACGGACGGACGAGGTTCTCTGTTTGCAGAACGTTGTTGGGTCCGTGTGTAAGGACTCGGCGACTTGAGACTCGGCGTGAGGGTGGAGGTTTAAAACGTTCCGCTCACAGTGATGTGGACTGAAGTCCTCCAGCGTGTAGGAACTCCAGACTCGTGATGGGAGGGGCCTCCATGAGGGATTGTGGGGTTCATTCCCAGAATTCCACTCGCTCCCCGTGTACCTATCACGTTGCTAAGTGGTTCCGTCTGCAGAGCTGTTCTGTTTTATAGAAGCTATTTTTTGGGAATATGGGATCGGCCCGGCGCCAGCAGTCATGCCACAGTCTCAGGGTGGATGTGGAAGTGAAGCTGTATAATGACGCTGTTACGTGATTGGGTGATTGAGTAGTTACTGAACTGAGCATGTGGCCATGGGGGGAGGGGTGAAGGTGGAGGTGGATGGAGGTGGACCCAACAACATAGATCCAACAAAACACACCATTTAGACCCAACAAGGTCCACCACCCAAATCCACCACCCAGATCCATCTCCCAGATCCATCACTCAGATCCACCACCCAGATCCACCACCAAGATCCATCACCCAGATCCATCACTCAGATCCACCACCCAGATCCACCACCAAGATCCATCACCCAGATCCATCACCCAGATCCATCACCCAGATCCACCACCCAGATCCACCTCCCAGATCCATCACCCAGATCCACCTCCCAGATCCACCTCCCAGATCCACCACCCAGATCCACCTCCCAGATCCATCACCCAGATCCACCTCCCAGATCCACCTCCCAGATCCACCACCCAGATCCATCACCCAGATCCACCTCCCAGATCCACCACCCAAATCCACCTCCCAGATCCACCACCCAGATCCACCACCCATCACCACCAACCATCACCACCACCCAGATCCACCTCCCATCACCACCACCCAGATCCACCTCCCCTCACCACCACCCATCACCACCACCCAGATCCAACTTCCATCACCACCACCCATCATCACCACCCAGATCCACCTCCCCTCACCACCACCCATCACCACCACCCATCACCACCACCTAGATCCCATAAGTGTAAAAAAAATCACACAACAAAGGCGAGGAAGAATTTGGTCTTATTTAGAAACGCGGTGCCACGGGGTGGAATAAAAAAAAAGGTCTGGAGTAAGACGGGATAAGCCTCTTAATCCTCACAGCTACATCACTTTGACTTTAAAGTGAGATGGAGTTTCAGAAGCTTCCGTCAGGACCTTCTGCCGTCAAGAGAGGAATCCCCGTCAGCAGCTGGGACCGGTTTATTCAGCTGAGGCTTCATCATCTCACAGTCCTCACGCTGCTGCCCCTCACCCTGTAATTTCACCCCTCTGTCCGTCTGCGCCTCACACCCCTCACACCCCCTCACACCCCCCCACACCCCCCCACACCGACGACCTCCCACCGGCCTCTGCTCTGTGCTATCACTGAGACGTTCTTCTCTTTTAAGAATACCCCGGTTTGATCTCCAGCAGGACCAATCAGATCTGCTGTCCTGTTGCTGTCCTGTGATTGGAGGTCCTTATCTCCTGAACTCATAACGGGGGGGGGGGGGGGGGCGTTCATGGAGCTCATAAATTCTGAAGACGGCCGAGGTGAGAGAACCTCTCGGGCAGGTTCAGGATCTGGGATCTGCGTCGGCGAGACACTTCCGGCTGATTGATCGTCTCCCCGCACGCCGTCGTCGTCTTTTGTTTTGATGGAGACCCAGCAGATCAATCTGTCCGGGACGTGCCGCTGATGAATGGCCTCAGATGTTCTGAGGACCGGAACGTGGCGGTCGGGTTCCGCCGGTAAAACACGCGCCCCGTCTTTATTGCGCCGTGCTGCGGGTTTACTGCCCCTCAGAAGGGTGCGGGAATTGATTTGGAGCGAGCCCAAGACTCCTCGGACTGCAGCTCGTATTTCGGTTCT
>JAFMOC010000154.1:455000-467500 GCA_019802505.1 Corydoras sp. C115 | reverse complement strand
TGTTTGGTAGTTTATTGTGTGTTGTTTGTGTGTTGTTTGTGTGTTGTGGGTTCGTTTGGTAGTTTATTGTGTGTTGTTTGTGAATTTTTGTTTATTTTGTATATTTGAAACGTCTTAGTGGGTGGCCTGGTGGCTTAGTGGTTTAGCATGTTCTCCTCTCAACGCTGGGAATTCCCGGTTCGAATCCCAATCTGGGTGGAGTTTGCATGTCCTCCCCGTGTCCGCGTGGGTTTCCTCCGGGTTCTCCGGTTTCCTCCCACAGTCCAAAAAACATGGATCAAGGTCAATTGAGTTCTCCAAATTGCCCCATATAGAGTGTGTGTGAGTGAGTGTGTGTTCAGTGATAGATTGGCGTCCTGTCCTGTCCCTGTCTCAGTCTTGTGGAGGACTGGAGGGTTTGTGGACGTTGTGATTACGTTTAAACCAGACTCTGGACATAAAAACATAAAAACACAGCGTCATTGTTTTTATTGGTTTGTTTTCTTTTGTTATTTATATTGGCAGCCAATCAGAACGCAGCACTATTTTCAGTATCTGTATTCTGAACTCATTGTTTCCTCTGTGATTCTGTTTATCTCCTGAATTAGTCATTCGGGCTTTACATAATTTAGAACAGCAACCTCACACACACACACACACCCGCACACACCCGCACACACACCCGCACACACACACACACACACACACACACACACACACACACTCTGATCTATATGGTGTGTTTTGTTCCATGATGTATTGGTGTAATTGTTTAATGCATCACATCGACAGCGTATGTGGAAAATTACAGAGAAAATCTTATTCTCCTCCATTAGCCATAAATCTTCATTTACACACACACACACACACACACACACACACACACACACACACACACACACACGCGCTGTGTAATCTATAATCATTAATGAGTGCAGTACTGAGATCTCTGTTATCTCATGCATTAACTTTGAGAGCAGTGACATTTTATTCAACTTTAAAGAAATCCCGTCGCTGAAGCTCTCGTCCAATCAGACGTCAGATCTCATGGCGTTTAAACGGGGCTTAAACAGCTGAAGCCTCTCTGCTCATGTGGGTTTGAATCTAATATGTTTCCATTAAAGTTTAATTAGCAGACTGTCAGTCTCAGTCTGTTCGTTAACCCTTTACATGAGCTTCTCTCATCAGAACTTTAACACCTTTACATGCTCCTCCACCTCCGGAGGGCGTCGCGTCTCGGCCCATGACGTAGCTGCCGGTTGGTTCCCCTCGTTTGGTTCTCACAGTGAAATTTGTTTTTATTTTATTAGTTATTATTTTATTAGTTGTAATTTTATTTGTTGTTATTTTAATTGTTATTTTATTCGTTGTTATTTTAATTGTTATTTTAGTTGTTGTTATTTTAGTCGTTGTTATTTTAGTCGTTGTTATTTTAATTGTTATTTTAGTTGTTGTTATTTTAGTCGTTGTTATTTTAATTGTTATTTTAGTTGTTGTTATTTTAGTCGTTGTTATTTTAGTTGTTATTTTAGTCGTTGTTATTTTAATTGTTATTTTAGTCGTTGTTATTTTAGTTGTTATTTTAGTCGTTGTTATTTTAATTGTTATTTTAGTCGTTATTTTAATTGTTATTTTAATTGTTATTTTAGTCGTTATTTTAATTGTTATTTTAGTCGTTATTTTAGTCGTTGTTATTTTAGTCGTTATTTTATTCGTTGTTATTTTAATTGTTATTTTATTCGTTGTTATTTTGTTCGTTGTTATTTGCTAATGGCTTGAAATCGAATGTTTAATGATGAGGTTCTTAACGTTCTGACGCTGTGCTTCTGCTCACGTTCCATTGGTCATTAACATTTAACCTCTGAACGCGTCGGCGGTTCCGTCTCTCGCTCCACCGCGTGCGCCGCGCGGTTTAAATGAAATACACCACCTTAGATTGTGGAGTTGGTTCTTCGTGTTCTCCGGTGCGGTTCCACATTCACCTGTAGATTGAACAGCGCCGCATATTTTATTTATTCTAGTTTCTTGTTGAGAACTGTTCTCTAAAACTATAAGAGGAACCGGATTTCAAACCTCAATCCCCAAAAACTGGTGCAAGAGAGGGAGAATGAGAGAGTTAGAGAGAGTGAGGGAGTGAGAGAGGGAGGGAGAGTGAGAGAGTTAGCTGCTGTGTGCAGTGTTGTGTGTACAGTGTTGTGTGTGTGTGTGTGTGTGTGTGTGTACAGTGTTGTGTGTGTGTGCAGTGTTGTGTGTACAGTGTTGTGTGTGTACAGTGTTGTGTGTGTGTGTGTGTGTGTATGCAGTGGTGTGTGTACAGTGTTGTGTGTGTGTGTGTGTATGCAGTGTTGTGTGTACAGTGTTGTGTGTGTGTGTGTGTGCAGTGTTGTGTGTACAGTGTTGTGTGTGTGTGTGTGTGCAGTGTTGTGTGTACAGTGTTGTGTGTGCAGTGTTGTGTGTGCAGTGTACAGTGTTGTGTGTGTTGTGTGTACAGTGTTGTGTGTGTGTACAGTGTTGTGTGTGTGTGTGTGTGTGTATGCAGTGTTGTGTGTACAGTGTTGTGTGTACAGTGTTGTGTGTGTGTACAGTGTGTGTGTGTGTGTGTGTGTGTGTGTGTGTGTGTGTATGCAGTGTTGTGTGTACAGTGTTGTGTGTGTGCTGATGAACACCGAGCTGTTGGCTTTATTAATCCTCAGGTGTTAATTACTGAAGCAGAGCGATCAGCTGGGTCATTAATTATTCATTCATTAATGATTCATCACTGCAGTGCAGCAACCAACAGTATCACGCTCAGCACCTACACACACACACACACACACACACACACACACACACACACACACACACACTGCACCACCACCACGTTACTGCAGTACTGAACATCATCCACCACCCTAATGACACCTGCCCTGTCCATGGTGCTGATCATCAGAGAACATACCAAAGTCAGTCAGTCCCGACAGAGAATATAGAGCAACAGATGAACGACACACACACTCACACACACACACTCACACACACACACACACACACACACACACACACACTCACACACACAGCTTTGTGGACGTCTCTGATGGGAAGCAGTAGCTCAGGAGGTTGAGGTTCTCGTCTCAGAGCTGCTGCAGTGTTCTAGAACATCACCTTTAATCTCCTGCCTAACTGAGCGCGGTGTGGTCCAAACATCAGAACATCCGAACCTCAGAACCTCACAGACGCCGGTCTCCAGAACGTGGTTCTGGTTCTGTGGACTAGAGGGATGGACCTCCACCACGGTTCTCCTGTAGCAGAGGAAGAGGATGAGATAACTTAGCCTTTAATCAGACGCCTGTCCTCTCAAGGTTTCTTCCTAATTGTCATTGGAGTGTTTCTCTCCGCCGCCGCCGCAGCTCGCGAGTTTTGACCTTAGCACCGCATTCTCCTCGTTCTCCTAAAGAAAGCGCTATAGAAACAAACCCTCTATAGAACCCGTGCAGAGAACGTTCCCTCCTCGCCTTTAGAACAGGCTCAAGGTCGGACGCCCTGTTCATCATCTGAGTCACCGGAACCGTTCACTCGCCCCAATCGGGTTCTCCAATCAGCCGGCTGCTTCTCCCCCCCCCCCTCGTCCACGAGGCGTGGAGACAGAACCGCGTGCGCCGTTCTAAATCACAGACTGCAGGTGAGCGCAGGGAATTATTAACATCATCACCATCATTACCATTAAATTGTGATTGGCATGTTCTCCTCTCAGCGCTGGGGATCCGGGTTCAAATCCCGATCTGGGTGGAGTTTGCATGTTCTCCCCGTGTCTGCGTGGGTTTCCATCCGGGTTCTCCGGTTTCCTCCCACAGTGCAAAAACATGGATTCAAGGTAAATTGAATGCTCTAAATTGCCCCATATAGTGTGAGTGAGGGTGTGCTCAGCGATGGATTGGATTCAGAGCATTCAGTTCACCTTGAATCCATGTTTTTTGGACTCTCCTTCCCTGGACTTTACAGTCGGACCCGATCAGAGCGGAGACGTTCTGCCAGCGTTTGTCTTTACGTTCTCCTCAGGGTTCCGCTGGGTTCTCCGCTCTCACACCCTCCAGAAGCCATCCTCATTGTTCTGACCACTCCTGTGGGAGTCGTGAGGAGGCGTCCCGCGCTCTTTTGTCGGTTCTGCGGATCGTGACCCTCAGCTGGGTTTGAATTGTGGAACATTAACGTGAAGACGCAGCTTCGGTTCTGGTTCTGGTTCTCAGACGGTTCTCGGTTCCATTGTGTCGGAGGAAAAGCTCACTCGGCGTCCTGATCACCCGCTGCGTTGGCGTTCTTTTGTTCTGATGTTCCGCCGTGGTGAGACCCAGGTACCATCATTATCTCAATCCCCCCCCCGATCTCCGGCCTTCAGACGTTCCGTGATGCTTCATTCTGCGTTGGTTCTCCTCTCTGTTTATCTTTATCTCCCGCCGTTCCACCGGAGAAAACTATTTAGGAGATGCGTGGTGCACTGAGACCTATCCCGTCAGCCGGCTCAAGGTCGATGTGTTGTTTTTTTGTTCATGAAAATGTTTCTAAAATGTTTAACGATCACGAAGAGAAAAAAGAAACAAACACGCTGCACTGACCCACAAGTGGACGCCTCCGAGGTGGAGCGATGAGGTGGAGCAATGAGGTGGAGCGATGAGGTGGAGCGATGAGGTGGAGGAATGAGGTGGAGCAATGAGGTGGAGCGATGAGGTGGAGGGATGAGGTGGAGCGATGAGGTGGAGGAATGAGGTGGAGCAATGAGGTGGAGCGATGAGGTGGAGGAATGAGGTGGAGCAATGAGGTGGAGCGATGAGGTGGAGGGATGAGGTGGAGGGGTGAAGTGGAGGGATGAAGTGGAGGGGTGAGGTGGAGGGGTGAAGTGGAGGGGTGAGGTGGAGGGGTGAGGTGGAGGGATGAAGTGGAGGGGTGAGGTGGAGGGGTGAAGTGGAGGGGTGAGGTGGAGGGGTGAGGTGGAGGGGTGAGGTGGAGGGGTGAAGTGGAGGGGTGAAGTGGAGGGGTGAGGTGGAGGGGTGAAGTGGAGGGGTGAGGTGGAGGGATGAGGTGGAGGGGTGAAGTGGAGGGATGATGAAGTGGAGTGATGAGGTGGTGGAGTGATGATGATGAGGTGGAGGGGTGATGAGGTGGAGGGATGATGAGGTGGAGGGATGAGGTGGTGGAGTGATGATGAGGTGGAGGGGTGATGAGGTGGAGGGATGATGAGGTGGAGGGGTGATGAGGTGGAGGGATGAGGTGGTGGAGTGATGATGAGGTGGAGGGGTGATGAGGTGGAGGGATGATGAGGTGGAGGGGTGATGAGGTGGAGGGATGAGGTGGTGGAGTGATGATGAGGTGGAGTGATGAGGTGGTGGAGGGGTGATGAGGTGATGATGAGGTGGAGGGGTGATGAGGTGATGATGAGGTGGAGGGGTGATGAGGTGGAGGGGTGATGAGGTGGAGTGATGAGGTGGAGTGATGATGAGGTGGAGGGGTGATGAGGTGGAGGGGTGATGAGGTGGTGGAGGGGTGATGAGGTGATGATGAGGTGGAGGGGTGATGAGGTGATGATGAGGTGGAGGGGTGATGAGGTGGAGGGGTGATGAGGTGGAGGGGTGATGAGGTGGAGGGGTGATGAGGTGGAGGGGTGATGAGGTGGAGGGATGAGGTGGTGGAGGGGTGATGAGGTGATGATGAGGTGGAGGGGTGATGAGGTGGAGGGGTGATGAGGTGGAGGGGTGATGAGGTGGAGGGATGAGGTGGTGGAGTGATGAGGTGGAGGGGTGATGAGGTGGAGGGATGATGAGGTGGAGGGATGAGGTGGTGGAGTGATGAGGTGGAGGGATGATGAGGTGGAGTGATGAGGTGGTGGAGGGGTGATGATGAGGTGTAGGAGCGATGAAGTGATGAGGTGGTTCTAGCACTTGGTGGCCGAGTCGCCGTCGTTCTCAAACTCTTGGTGTTCTCATGACCCAGCTGACCATCGACGATGGAACATTCCGGAGCGAGGAACCTTCATGACTGGATTTGAGGTTCTATCAGATAGAGTTCCACAATGGAATTCACAGAGCTCCTGAGAGAGAACCTTCTTTCACAAATGTCTGTAGAAACAGTGGACCATGGAATGAATTGGAACACCGATTCTGAGGTCAGCACATACTTTTGGCGATGTTGTGTATCTAAAGGTTCCACGAGCAAATGATCCCTCAGACTGTGGGGAGGTTCTGCGGTTCTCCTCATCAGTGATGCAGCAGGACGGATGGTGGCGCTGGTGTTCCTGCTGCTCGGAGAACGTGGTGTGGGTTCGAACACGTCCTTAATAAACGTCCACACTCAGAGACAGAACCGTCCTCACCCCGGTCCTGCAACAGTTCCTCCTGCGTTCCGCACGCCGCGCCACAAACGCCCCGTCAGCGCCTCATCACCACGCTAATTACAGCCAGCGGAGGCGCCAGAGAACACGCGCAACAATAACACCTTTAATAAGGCACTTCATGCACAGCGGAACACGGAGAGTGGAACATGAGAGTGGAACATGAGAGTGGAACTTGAGAGTGGAACCCGGAGAGGATGTTTCTATGTGCCGTTTGCATGTTCTCCCTGTGTTCACCCCCCACTCCCACAGTCTTAGAACATGAAGTTGTGTATCTCTGTGGCTCCCATGTTATAGACTGCTCTTAGAATGCTGGGATAGGCCCTAAAACCAACTGTAAACCCTGATCGGATCATTTAAGAACATCCAGGATATTATGGTCTGTTCGGCCGTGTTCCAGATGTTCTCACTGTGGTTCACACTCAATTCCGCCACCACGTTCCCCTCAAACCCGCGGAACCAAAGGAGACAGAGGACCAGAACTCAGGAGGTAGAACCTGTCCGTCTGTCCACAACCTCGGTTCCCTCCTGCGTTCAAACCTGAAGTCGGAGAACCGGCAGAACCGGCGGTGTGCACCGCTCTGTCAGCGTCCTGCGTCCTGGGGGGGGGGCTGGTTCTCTCGGATATGCCACATTAAAGGAACCGGACCCCATGCGCTGCGCCGGTCCAGACTCGCAGGAGAACTCGGGGGAAGCGGAGACGCACCATCCATCTTTTCTTCTCAGCTCGATAACAACGGAACGCCGCCACGGAGAACAATAAGCCCCACCGCTGAGAACTTAATTAGTGCTAATTAGAGAGAGAAGAAAGAACGTCGGAGCAGAAAGAAGGAGAAGGGCAAAGGAACCACAAAGAACCGAAAGGAACCACAAAGGAACCGAAAGGAACCGCAAAGAACCAAAAAGAACTGCAAAGGAACTGCAAAGAACCACAAAGAACCGCAAAGAAACCGAAAGGAACCACAAAGGAACTGAAAGGAACCGCAAAGGAACCGCAAAGAACCGCAAAGAACCGAAAGGAACCGCAAAGAAACCACAAAGAACCGCAAAGAAACCACAAAGAACCGCAAAGAACCAAATGGAACCACAAAGAACCACAAAGAACCGAAAGGAACCGCAAAGAACCTAAAGGAACTGCAAAGAAATTGCAAAAAACCGAAAGGAACCGCAAAGAACCAAAAAGAACCGCAAAGGACCCGCAAAGAACCGAAAGGAACCACAAAGAACCAAAAGGAACCACAAAGGAACCGAAAGGAACTGCAAAGAACCGAAAGGAATAATAAATAATAAATGAACAAATAATTAATCAATACTAAAGGGGTGTGTGTTGTTGCGGTTCTGCGGACGGAACAGGTGCTGTATGAATCAGAGGAACAGACGGAACCCTCACCGTGTTCACACACAAACACAGAGACGCTGACTTTAATCTGACATCACAACACCAAAAACACCGTCTCACCACCGAGACAGAGAGAGAGAGAGAGAGAGAAGAGGACAGGTCATGCTTAACATGAGCTCCTGAATTCCTTCCAAGTTTTGTTTATAAGATGAGATAAACTTAAAGAATTTTTTTAGAAATGCAGTTATAATTTACTGAAAAACCAACATAAAGGATTAGACCACTGAAAACAACAGGAATACAACTTTTTTTTTTTTTAAACATCTTGAACTGAAGCAAGAAGACAGCAAAGGAGGAGAGGAACATTTTCTGGGAAAGGATTTCAACAAACCAAAGGAAAATTTAAAGAACCAACAACCAAACACCCAGAAACAAAAAAGGAATTAATTTTAACAAAAGGAATCAAGAAACACATCCAGGGTAAGACCTACAAAATCCCAATCTTCTTACTGTACTGCTCATTAAACAAAGGGACATTTAACCACACTGCACATTATTTGGGGATCTCTGTATAAAATGGAAAATACATCAGCAGTTAGAGTGGAGCCACGACTTTTTGAGTTCCCTGAAGAAGTCAACACAGAAAGCGGGAGAAAACAATTTAAACTTAAAACCCAAAAAGAAAACCCACATACTCTGTTCAAAGACCGTCGTCTAATAAATGGGAAGGGACACCACCACAAACCTACTGTTTTACTCAGATAATACTGAAGCCTGGCACACAGCCATATGCAACCATTTTAAATATGTATCCAAACATGGAATATGTAAAGGACGGCAGATACAAGTTTATGAAGATGAGCACAAACTTGCAGAAGACAGACAAATTACAATCAACATCTACCAGACGGGAACAATAATGATTCAAGGCACGGAAGACGCCATGGAGACATTCACAGAGGCCTTCCCCTCACTTCAAAGAACGATTCACACCTCAACCCCATCCTTATCAACCCCCGAACCACACAACACAAAGGACACCAGAGACCCAAAGGAGAAGACCCATTCAGAACCCCCACCAGAATCACACCTCCACACCTCAGAGACCCAACATAGCTCAGCCCCACCACCGACCTCGCACCTTCAGACCTCTGTTCATCAACTCAGAGACAGTCTGTCTGTGCTAGAGGCTGAGCTGATCGAGCTAAAGGAACGGTCTCTTAATCAAAACCCAATCACAGAGGAACACATTACCCAAATCAAAAACCACTTCCAAACAATGGTACAGGAACTAAAAAGAGACTTCAAAGAACTGCAGCAAGACAGAGAAAATCTGAAATCTGAACTTGAGGCCTACAAAACACAGGCCAAAAATGAGCTTGACAGCCTGAAACAAATAATCAACGAAAAAATATCCAACTTCAGAAAAGAGCTGGACGACAGGGACACCACCATACAGTCCCTAATAACAAAACATCACCCAATACAACAAACACCTAAATCACCACAGCCCTGTACCGAACCTGCAACCAAACCTGACCACTCAGAACACAAACAGGAACCCCCGCAAGCACCCACAGAACAGCCAAGTGATCAACCGGACACAGACATTGCCATCCTCATTGACTCAAATGGCAAATTCTTATTAGAACAAAAAATGTTCCCAGGACACAAAACATCCAAAATCTGGTGCCCAAGAATTAGAGACATCCACCACACCATAAATCAAAAAACGCTAGGCAAACCAAGCCTAATAATAATACACACAGGAACAAACGATCTGCGGGTGGAGCAAGAGCGAGTGGGAAATCTGCTCTGCAGAGCGGCAAAAAGGATGGCGGAGTCATTTCCAAACTCCAAAATCGTTATCTCCACACTTCTACCCCGAAGAGACTTTCACCCAGCCACCATACAAAGAGTCAATAATGACATCAGCAGGGGCTGTGCCCACATACCAAATGTGCACATAGCCCACCACATAAACATCACAACAAACCACCTCCACGACCATGTACACCTCCACAAACACAGCATCCGGGAATTCATCACAACACTAAAAGCTACAGCAACAGGCAGAAGTAGGCCTCGGACACCCACCACAGATCTCTACGACCACAGCACCCCTGAAAAGAGGACCCTAAGACCTCATCAATGGAACCATCACCCACCAACACAGACCCCTAGACCTTCCAGACCACCGGCGGGCAGATCAGCACCTACAAGACCACCACCGGACAGACCTGCACACGCCAGACCACCACCGGGCAGACCAACACCGAGGAGACCTGCACCCACCAGACCACCACCCGCCAGACCACCACCTGCCAGACCACCACCTGCCAGACCTGCACCTGCCAGACCTGCACCTGCCAGACCCGCACCTGCCAGACAAGCACCACACGGAACACCACTAAATCCCCCAGTCCAGCTAACACCACCAGCCCACCAACAACAACACAGCCCGCTACTCCACCAACCACCGTTCACCACAACACCAAAACCAGGACGCAGCTACTTAAACGCCCTCAAAGGAACACCTCACACAAATGACATGGGTGAGATCAAACAAATACTACAATACATCTGCAACAGACTCATTTAAAGGTTTAAAAAATATTTCAAAAAATAAATAAATAAGTAAATCATTAATAATAATATTAATAACAAATCCGGCCCACACAACTATTTATATAGATGTATACCATATATAATGTATATCATAAACATATACAGATCTATAGTATATTGTAAATACCTAACTGTATTTCTATTTCTTTCTTTGAGTTAATACACCTTATAAACATTCTACAACATGCCCTCACTCACAATCACAACATGGAACATCCAAGGACTAAACTCGTCAGCCTTCGGCCTAAAAAGCCTAAACACAGACTTTGCACAAGAAATCACAAATACTGACATCATAATCTTACTAGAGACATGGTGCAAAACTGACACGGTCACTCACTGTCCCCGAGACTACAGAGAGGTCCTAATACCCTCTCATAAACACAAAACAGTGCGTCAGGGCAGAGGCTCGGGAGGGCTCATCATATGGTACAAAACAAAATTACATAAGGAAATTGAAATCCTTAAAACTGATAAATACCACATCTGGCTGAAATTAAAACAGTCTGCACTAACAACAAAGAAGGACCTCTACCTCTGTGCTACATACATCCCCCCGTCAGACTCACCATACTACTCGGACGACATGTTCGACAAGCTCGAAACAGAGGCGTGTCATTTCCAGGCCCAGGGAAATGTGCTAATCTGTGGAGACTTAAATGCCAGAACAGGATCTCATCCCGACATTATCAAGACTCACGGTGACCAATACATTGACAACAACATGGTCCTCACAAACCACCCCTCCCTAACCACCAGAAACAACTCAGACACGACGATCAACAAAAACGGTAAAGCCCTGCTGCAGCTCTGTCGAAGTCTGGGTCTGTACATCATCAACGGTAGGATAAGAGGGGACTCGTTTGGCAGATACACATTTTGCTCACCTCTTGGGAACAGTACAGTAGACTACATGATAACAGATTTAGATCCTTTCTCTCTCAGTGCATTCACTGTTAAACCTCTAACCCCTCTGTCTGATCACAGCCAAATCACTGTGTTCATTAAAAAGACAGACTCTAACACCACCACACACACACGGCCCAGTAAGCTGTACAACATCCACAAACCCTACAGATGGGCCCAAAACAGCACAGACCAATACCAGAACGCAATCAATAACCAAGAAATTCAATCACTTTTAGACACCTTTCTGGACACCACATACACTCACAGTGAAGAAGGAGTTAATCTGGCAACCCAAAACTTAAACTTTATATTTAAAAGATCAGCAGAAAAAGCTAACCTCAAACCTAAAACCAGATCAAAGACCCAAAATGTAAACAATGAAAAATGGTTTGATAAAGAATGTCAAAATTTAAGGAAACAACTTAGAAAACTATCCAACCAAAAACATAGAGACCCAAACAATTCAAACATACGACTTCTTTACTGTGAGACACTCAAACTATACAAACGCACACTCAGAACCAAAAAAGCACAACACGCACAGAACCAACTGACAATAATCGAGGAGTCCATCAACACTCACCAGTTCTGGGAAAATTGGAACAAACTAAAGAAAAGAAAAAAGGAAGAACTAGCAATCCAAGATGGAGAAATCTGGACTGAACACTTCCAATCCCTGTACAAAAACATAGAACCAAATTCAAACCCAAAACAAAAACAAATCAGCCATAAACTAATAGAGCTGGAAAAAATCATCAAGGACCAGCAGAACCCTTTAGACTACTTAATTACAAATCAGGAACTCCAAAAGAAAATCAACCACCTAAAACCAAACAAAGCCCCGGGACTCGATGGGATCCTCAACCAAATGATCAAACACTCCAGCAATAAATTCCACCTGGCCATTTTAAAATTATATAACCTGGTTCTGAGTGTCGGCACCTTCCCTGAGATCTGGAATCAAGGTTTATTAACTCCAATATATAAAAGTGGAGATAAATTCGACCCTAATAATTACAGAGGCATCTGTGTGAACAGTAATCTGGGGAAGTTATTCTGTAGCATAATTAACTCACGGCTACTGAACTTCCTTACGGAACACGATGTCCTGAGCAAAAGTCAAATCGGCTTTCTACCAAATTACCGCACGACAGATCACATTTACACCCTACACACCCTGATAGACAAACATGTGACACAAAACAACTCCAAAATATTCGCATGTTTTATT
Organism: Corydoras sp. C115; assembly: GCA_019802505.1. Classification (NCBI taxonomy): domain Eukaryota; kingdom Metazoa; phylum Chordata; class Actinopteri; order Siluriformes; family Callichthyidae; genus Corydoras; species Corydoras sp. C115. Next base: position 455,056 of record JAFMOC010000154.1, on the reverse strand, counting down.
GACTTTAAAAAAGCATTCGATTCAATCTGGCATGAAGGGCTGTTTTATAAACTGTT
>JAFMOC010000154.1:435000-450000 GCA_019802505.1 Corydoras sp. C115 | reverse complement strand
GGGCAGCAGCCAATGGCGAGGGCCGAAACCCTTGGCTGTTAGTTCAAAATAAACGTTCCACCAGAGTCCGGAACGGGTCCGCGATACGAGAGCACATTGTGCTTCGCGAACATTTGGAAGGTAAAAATGAACACCCCACCCCATCACCCCCCCCCCACACACCCCCCCCCCCCCCGCCCCTGACAATACAATCCATTCTGTTCATAATGCTGCTTCCAGTATTTATTCCTGTGAATCATCCTTTGTGTTTAGTCGTGTTTGCCGCTTTCTCTCCCGTCTCATTTATTTTTTTTTTGTTGTCGTCGTCGTCGTCAATTTTCTTTCTGCCGCAGTGGAACCGCTGCCGACTTTTGTCAAAAAGAATGCGCAGTGACTGTCTGCGGCGTTATTATCCTGCCAAAAGCCCAGACCACAGTAATTTAACGCCGGGGCGTGATTTGCCCGGCGCTCCGTACCCGGCTCTGTTGGGCTTTCTTTTCCTCGTACCGTCTTCCACCGTACGTCTTCGGATTCATAATGGAGCCTCCAGGAGGCGCCGCTGCGGCGGTGGAAAAGTTCCGGTGTCCACCAATCAGGGTGATGCTGTGTTAATGACATCACAACACGCGGAGACGGGTTCGTTTGTACTGAAGCGCTTTTAATATCGTTGATGTTGATGATTTGAGGGACGGTTCTGACTTACACTCCCCTTTTTTATTATTTTATTTATTTTTGTATTTTTTATTAATTTTTTTGTATTTTTTATTTTATTACATACAGCTGCTGGTTTCCGCCAGTTCTCCGGCTCCAGACTGAGGGTGCTCTGGTTCTGGAGCCGTACGGTGGACGTTGTGTGATGTCGTGTACAGTTTGTAGACGCGGGTTTTTTTTTTTGTTAATTAACATTAATGTGAAGTCATTCTAATCCGGTGTCTTTCTCTCTCTCTTCCCTTTATGTTCCCGAACGTTCCTCCTTCACGCCGACGCCGGATCAGGTAAGTCAGCCCTGTTACCTCCGCTGACCCGCTTCCTTTCCAGGTGATTACCAGCCTGCCAAAACTAATTAGCATCATCATAAATGTAGAGGAGACAAAGGGAGATGAAGGATTTGCCGTATCTTTCTTGGGTCGGGATGTGAGGATTAGCCACGGCCGCGGAACCCACCCACTCTCCCGTCACCACGACGGCTCGGTGTGTGGTTCCCTTTGATAACGCCGCTCCGGAATTCATCGGAGAATCGAGCAAAGCCGTGTAATTACGAGTCCCTCGTCATTGTCAGACGCACAATTGAAAGCGTACAGAGATTGTTAAAGGTCTCAGGGCTGCGAATAATCCGCACGCAGGAACGAAACCCCGCCGAAACGAAGGCGTGAAATTACAGATGAAGGTAAACATGAACGCAAGACTGAGATGTTCAACGCGCCTCTATTGTCCCACGTTCTAAAGGTTATTTGTCTACACCGCGCCGTGCACGCGTTACACACTTTATCTGACGTGAGGAACGTGCTTTTATTCCACCGCTTTAAATAATTAACGTCCCGCACATCCGCCGCTGCCGGACCCAACACGCTGTCTGCAGGTCTGCGCTGGTGTCCCCTCCCGAGTTCTCTCTCACGCAGTTCTCTGTTCCGTTAACCAGCGAGCGAGTGGGCGGTGGGAGTGTTGTGACGTGGGCTTGTTTCGGTATCTGAATGTGAGCAGGTTTATCCCAGCAGTGGAGTTCTCTTTCTGTCTTTGATGTGGATCGGTTAATCACATGATCACACTTACTTATTATACTTATTAATTGGACTGGCGGTCCTGCAGGACGCCCCCTAATGGACTCACATATAGTTTTCCAGTTGTTAGAGTTTTTCCATTTGTTTAATATCTCTACATGGCTGTCCTACATCGTTGTTGCTGCCCGGCCGCTCAAGGAGGACGAGTCCCCCACTGAGTCTCGGTCCTCACAAGGTTTCTTCCTTAAATACCAACATAACAGGGAGTTTTTTTCTTGCCGCTGTCGCTTCGGCTTGCTCTTTGGGGGTTTAAAGGCTTTTCATTCTGTAAAGCTGCTTTGTGACGACGTTCTGATGTAAAAAACGCGACAGAAATAAATAACTTGAACTTGAACTTGAACTTATTATAGAGTGTGGAAAAGAGTATTACACCTACCGTAACTTTTACACCATCCCTTTAGCCAACAATATAGTCATCCACTCTCCAATGGCTTTCTACCATTTTAGAGTAGGGAGACTAACATAGTACGTAGAGAAACAGATGGACCACAATCTGTAATCGTCTTGCTTGCAGGGGACAGTAGGGGTAGAACCAGAAAGGTCACCGGTGCGTCAGTGGAACAATGAGTTATAAACAAGCCCAAAGACGTAGCAGCTACATCTATATACGCTCCAGCAGACCCCTCCAACCCAGCAGGGTCGTCCAGAGGACACTCCATCGTCAAATCCATTCATTCATTCATTATCTCCCGCTCTATTAGGGTCGTGGGGGGGGGGGGGTTCCCCATGCCCATCCAGGGGAGAACGTTTCGGGCGCTGGGCAGATACACCCAGGACAGGGCGCCAATCTATCACTGGACACTCACTCACTCACACACACACTCTATTTGGGGCAATTTGGAGAACTCAATTGACTTGATCCATGTTTTTGGACTGTGGGAGGAAACCGGAGAACCCGGAGGAAACCCACGCGGACACGGGGAGAACATGGAAACTCAACCTAGTTTGAGATTCGAACCGGGAATCCCTAGCGCTGAGAGGAGAACGTGCCAAACCACTAATCCACCGTGCCGCCCATCGACAAATCCACCACCTGAATTCTGTTTAATTTCCGTACATTGCAGCGTGTTGTGCGGGGACCTGCTCATCCTACACTCCGCAGCACGGCGAGGTCGTGTCTCACCGAACGTGTCCCGTAAAAAGCTCCCGACTGCAGAGCTATAAACAGACATGGAAAGCTCGAAATGCCACGCGCCCGAGTCGGCTCGTGAGTTACAGCGGCGCGTTTCCATCACGCTGACAATTATTTCAATATTCACAATGACACACTGATATTATGGATATATAATAAGTGTGGGAATTAAGCGGCTCGGCGGCATCGGCGGGATGTTGTTTTGTTGCCATGGTTTCACTCGTGAGGCTGAAGGAGCCTTCAGATCATTGTTGTTGATTTGGACCCGGGTTCCGAAGTGACGCTGCAAATGTCACCCGAGTCGCTGAAGCAGAAGAACCTGGTTTAAAAGCCATCCATCCATCCAGCCATTATCCTCCACTTAATCCTCTCCTAGGGTTGGGGGGGGGGGTTCCCTATGTCCATCCAGAGGACAATGCTTCGGGCGCTGTGCTGATACACCCAGGACAGGGGGGCAATCTTTCATTCATCCATTATCTTCCGCTTTATCCTCTATTAGGGTCGCGGGGGGGGTTCCCCATGCCCATCCAGAGGACAATGTTTCGGGCGCTGGGCACATAGACCCAGGACAGGGCGCCATCCATCACTGGACACACACTCACTCACACACACACACTCTATATGGGGCAATTTGGAGAATTCAATTGACTTGATCCATGTTTTTGGACTGTGGGAGGAAACCGGAGAACCCGGAGGAAACCCACGCGGACACGGGGAGAACATGGAAACTCCACCCAGATGGGGATTCGAGCCGGGAATCCCTAGTGCTGAGAGGAGAACATGCCAACCACTAAGCCACCGTGCCACCTGGATGCCAATCTACCGCTGAAAACACACACAGACATACACTATATGGGGCAATTTGGAGCATCCAATTTACCTTGATTCATTCTTTTAGACTGTGGGCAGACACGGGGAGAACATGCAAACGGCACCCAAATTGGGATTTGAACTGGGAATTCCCAGCACTGATAGGAGAACATGCTAAACACATGGTCACCTGTTTAAACCCACTTATCTTAAAAAAAGCATATTTAGAGGTTCCTCCCACAGTCCAAAAACATGGTTCAAGGTGAATTGAATTCTCCAAATTGCCCCATATAGAGTGTGTATGTGTGAGTGAGTGAGTGTGTGCCCAGTGATAGATTGGCGTCCTGTCCTGGGTCTATCTGCCCAGCGCCCCAAACGTTCTCCCCTGGATGGGCATGGGGAACCCCCCCCCAGGGCCCTAATAGAGGATAAAGTGGAAGTTAATGGATGGAAGGAAGGTTTGATTCAGAAATGCGTTTATTAAAAACAAAATCGTTAATAATCTGATCTTCCGTGATGTAATCTGTGAACGCTGATCGCTGAGTAACAGGATTCCAGTTTATCTAACAATTAAACGCTGCCCTCTTGTGTCCAAATTCCAGGTTTAGTGCTATGAATCTGTATTTTATGATTTAACTTAATGTATTGTATATCACACACTGATACCAACGTGAAGCTCAGAGGGGTGTGTTATTGTTGATGATGTCACGGCTGGACACACGGCTCAGCCAATCAGATTTAAGGAGCTGTTTTATAATGAACCCGTATAGAGCAGAGCAGAACCGTGTTCTTTGTGTTTCCATGTGTTCCGTGTTGTATTCCAAAATAACTCCGTAATGAACCGTGCTTTTATTTCGTTGCGCTAATTAGGAACGAGCGCCCGCTTCAGCACCGCGTCACGTTTACGAGCTTCTTCCGCCGCGGCGCGCCGTTTCTCATTACAGCGTTTTTATTTTTTTGCTGAGTCGTGAGTTTAATGTCGGAGTTAAAACGCATTTCAGAGAACGAAACGTCAAACCCGTAATACACTTACACAACCAGGCTAATAGCACATGCTAATTCCCGCCGCCCGCCCGCCCGCCCGTCCGCCCATAATCCTTTGCCGCTCATCCTGCGCGGCGATCTGCCGGGCTAATCTACTAAACCCCCCCCCCCCCTCCTGCAAAGTTAGCATGTGTTTGAAATGTTAATCCTGATTTATTGCGGCTCTGATGCTAACGCCGCGGCACGCTGCTGTCTTTATTAGCATTTCGAGTTGTTTCTGGGTCAGGGCTAACATTAGCGCGGTGGAGAGGACGCTAATACACCGGGAGGACCCTGCGCTCGTTCCATGAGGATAAATTACTGAAAGTGCAGCCGGCAAAGTTAAAACTGCACTCGCGTTGCGTTTCATCCGGCGCCGGCGCGATTAGCTGGAGCTCGCGCGCGTCTAAAGTAGCCCTCAGGCGCTAACGACTCAGCGAAGGTCAGATCGCTCATCACGGGAGGCCGTTAGTCGCCGCGCGTTACGGCTCGGGAAATCGGCGGCGGTTCGACCGCCGGCGCTCGCCTCGCTTCAGCCGTCAGTAACGGCGCCACCTGCGCTAACCGGCGCGTCCATGCTAACTTTTACTTCCTGAGGTAAATTGGTTTCACTGAGAGGACTTTTATTTTACGTTTTCTGTCGCCTCGTTTGTCTTTATGTTTAAGGCCGTTGTGTTTCTTCAGGAGACGGAATCTGAGAGTCGCGGCGTCAGCGTCAGCGCCAGGTTCAGCGCGGCGTCCCGCCGTCAGCGTCGTAGCAGAGCGGCGGCGCGTTAGCGATGGGTTACATTAGCACGTTGGCGCACAACTTCCTGTTCGAACCCGTTCCTGAATATTTCTCGGCTGATTATCTGCTTTATTTGTTAAATTATTGAGTTCCCTCGGAGGCCTTCAGGTTCCCCCCCCGCCGGCCCTCGTCAGAAGCCCATGGTTTATTAATTATCACAGCGAGACGAGGACGAATATTAATTATAAAGGAGTTAATGAATTAAACTGCAATCGTGTGCCCTGTTTGAATAACCCACTGAAACAGGAAGCAATTAGAGCAGAACACTGCGGCCACACACACACACACACACACACACACACACACACACACACACATACTCACATACACACACTCACATACACACACTCACACACACCCTCACACACACACTGAGGTGCAGGTCATTGTGGTGGCTCTGTAATGGTGTGCGTGTTTAATTAATGCTGCTGGAATGAGGACCGGGTCTGGGGTTGCGTCCTCTCCGCCGCTCCGCCGCAGCGCCGCCGCGGGTCTGTGTGAATAGATGAAAGAGAAAAAGCTCTGTTCCCGTGTTATTTTTTTTAATTCGGCTCATTTTGGAGGTTTATTGGACGGAGACTCGGTAACATTTCTGCACGCCGGCGTAATTAACGCTCACTCAGCGCCGATTAATCAGGAAATCAGGATTATTTAATGACCCGACACTTTACATCTGAAACATCACAGCAGACGGGGTTCAAAACGCAGGGTGTACATAAACACGTAGACTTCATTAGCATAAGTAATCATGTATTATAAACACAGTCAGACTTTTTAAATATTTATTTATGAATAATCCACTATGTGGACACGACGCCGTGCGGCTGCAGGAACCCGCCTTTCAGAGGTCAGACACTGATGTGGCATTAGAGAGCAAATAATAATAAATCATCCATATTAACATAAATATCCATTAACTTCAGCTTTATCCTCTATTAGGGTCGCGGGGGGGGGGGGGGGTTCCTCATGCCCATCCAGGGGAGAACGTCTCGGGAGCTGGGTAGATACACCCAGGACAGGGGGCAATCTATCGCTGGGCACACACTCACTCACTCACACACACTCTATATGGGGCAATTTGGAGAACTCAATTGACTTGATCCATGTTTTTGGATTGTGGGAGGAAACCGGAGAACCCGGAGGAAACCCATGCGGACACGGGGAGAACATGGAAACTCCACCCAGATGGGGATTCGAACCGGGAATCCCTAGTGCTGAGAGGAGAACATGCTAAACCACTAAGCCACCGTGCCGCCCTAACATAAACATAATAAATATAAAATAATAAATGATGACAATTCTAGTTCATCACAAAGGTGTTTGATGGCGTTGAGGTCAGGACTCAGTGTGTGGACCAGTCACGTTCTACCACGTCCACAACCAAACTTTATAGGGTTCTCATAAGGGCCTTCCCCATACTGTTGTCCAGAATACATGCCATGTTCTGGATTGCATCCACCTGATGATGATGGGACTGAATGAAACATTTAAATTAAGGGATTAAAGAGACATGTCTCAATACGTTTGTCCATTTAGTTATTGTTCTGCTTTAGTCACTGTTTTCTAAGAGTAACCAGCCACTTGGGGGCACTGTTTTGTCCCTCACAAAAGCACCACAGAGCTGTGATGTAAATATGTTTACTCTATCCATCCTTCCATTATCTTCCGCTTAATCCTATATTAGGGTCACAGGGGGGGGGGGGGGGTGGTTCCCCATGCCCATCCAGGGGGGCAGATACACCCAGGACAGGACGCCAATCTATCGCTGGGCACACACTCACTCACAGACACACACTATATGGGGCAATTTAGAGATCTCCATTGACTTGATCCATGTTTTTGGACTGTGGGAAGAAACCGGAGAACCCGGAGGAAACCCACGCGGACACGGGGAGGAATTGGAAACTCTACCCAGATGGGGATTCGAACTGGGAATCCCTAACGCTGAGAGGAGAACATGCCAAACCACTAAGCCCCCGTGCCAAGTTGACTTCATTATAACAAAACAAAAGGTTTATATGAGTATGAAGAACTGATGGAGAGTTAATTTAGGAATAACATTTATTAACGAGTTTTTCTTAATTATTCATGTTCTCTAAATAAAATCCCAGCTTTGTCTTATTGCACCTCTTTTTATACTTGCGAGCAAAATGCAAAGAAATTTCATTCTGCGTGCACAGAGTATGATTGAATGACAATAAGGTAGTCTAAGTCTAAATCTAAGTCTAATTTTAAATGAAAGTTTAAAAAGTCGTTAAAGAAAAGGCTTCAGCGGAATCTGTTTAACTTCATCTCAGAGCTTTGTATTAAACACACGTCACCGCGTTTCTCATTTCTTTAGTTCATATCTAAATCAAAGTGTGGAGGTTGTTGGGGGGGGGTCAGGGGGTTGGGGGGGGGTGTTGGTGGGGTGCTTTTATTTAGAACAGTACGGGGTTCTCAGTAAAGGGAGAGTGATTATGTAAAACACTGCTGTATTTATGGATAAAAGGAAACGGCGCCCTCAGTGATGTTCTCTTCAGCGTCATCCGTTTAAGTGAAACAGCTTCAGGGTGGTGGTGCGCGCACCGCCGCGCGGGTTCTAATGCACTGCCTCGTTTATTAAATCCAAGAACTCATTTAAAAAAAAAAAAACTCCAACGCTCCGTTTCAAACCGTCAGCCTTTTCAAAGCGATAACTTTAAACTAAACAATCTGCATTTAAAACGTGATTCATATAAATTATAAAAATATATACAGATGAAGGAGTTTGAGGTCAGTGGTAGTTTTAATTCAGTGGTAGTTTGAGATCAGTAGTAGTTTGAGTTCACTGGTAGTTTAAGATCAGCGGTAGGTTTAATTTTGTGGTAGTTTTAATTCTGTGGTAGTTTAAGATCAGTGGTAGTTTAGGATCAGTGGTAGTTTGGGTTTAGTGCTAGTTTAACATCAGTGGTAGTTTTAATTCAGTGGTAGTTTGAGTTCAGTGGTAGTTTAAGATCAGTGGTAGGTTTAATGTTGTGGTAGTTTTAATTCAGTGGTAGTTTAAGATCAGTGGTAGTTTGGGTTCAGTGCTAGTTTAAGATCAGTGGTAGGTTTAATGTTGTGGTAGTTTTAATTCAGTGGTAGTTTAAGATCAGTGGTAGTTCGGGTTCAGTGGTAGTTTTAATTCAGTGGTAGTTTGAGTTTAGTGATAGTTTAAGATCAGTGGTAGTTTGAGTTCAGTGGTAGTTTGAGTTTAGTGGTAGTTTTAATTCAGTGATAGTTTAAGTTTCGTGGGAGTTTAAGATCAGTAGTAGTTTGAGATAAGTGGTAGTTTAAGATCAATGGTAGGTTTTATTTAGTGGTAGTTTAAGATCAGTAGTAGTTTAAGATTGATGGTAGTTTGGGTTCAGTGGTAGTTTGATCAGTTTGTATATTCGCTGCTGCTGATTGATGATTGGCTGAGAGAATAATTCAAATGAAATGGGCAGGTAAACAGGTGTACAGGTGTATTAAAGGAGGCGGGGCTCTTCACACCCGGTTCTTTAGGACTCTGGAACCACTTGACCCTCGTCCAGGTGACGTCGTGTATAAATGACACGTCTGCAGGAGTTCAGGTCATTGACCCCCCCCCCCCCCCCCCCCCCCCCACACACACACACACACACACGCGAGGCATCGTGTTCACAGTGAGCCTTCAGATCATTAGGGTTCCACCGGTTCCTATCCCTGCACCGCGTGCGTTCCTGGGTTTGTTTACTTTCTAATTATTTCGTCTATTAGATCCTCCGCTCACGCCGTACTCTGAAAGTCTTCCACCCAGCGGAATAATTACGTCTAACAGGATTTATCCCGATCGCAGCTGTTCAGCCGCCGGATGGAACGTCGTACATCATCAGAATAAATCTGCGTAATTACGTTCTCCACTCGACTCCGTCCCGCCACCAGAGCGCGCACTTTAATATCGCCGTGGCTTTCTCTAAACTCATGATTGTAATTGCTGAATGAGGTCTCTGGGGGGGGGGGGGGGGGGGTGGGGGGGGGGGGGGGGGGGGGGGGGGGGGGGGGGGGGGGGGGGGGGGGGGGGGGGGGGGGGGGGAAGGGGGGGAGAATTGAAGGGGATGGGATTACGCATGAGTCGACGTTCCGTCAAGAGCTTTTAGCCCTGCAGCAGTTCTCCTCATGGAACTTCACCAGGACTGGCTTCAGAGTTCAAACAGGGTGCTGGAGCCTATCCCAGCAGTCACACAGACAGGCACACCAGAGGGGGAATGTGACGGTTCTCTGTTCTCTCAGATGTTCTCTGGGATTTGGATCAGGGTTCCGGACTCCGTCACGCAGGAACATTGATGTTCTTCTCGAATCTCGGCCGTGTTCTCTTCGGGAAGCCGGAACTCGAACCTTCTGCATCTTTATTTGTTCAGCGGCGAGATGCAGGTTTCATCACGAATTTGGAGGAACGCGTTGGCTTCACCTTCATCTCATTCACATGGAACCATGGAACCACCACCGGGCTTCTCAGCGGGTGTGATGGGGTTCTGGTAAGGTTCTTAAACTGTGGTACACAAAGCAGCACGGTGTGGTTCACCAGATAACACACTACATTACAATATATCATATACTTTATATGGGTGGCTTAGTGGTTTAGCATGTTCTCCTCTCAGCACTAGCGATTCCCGGTTCGAATCCCCATCTGGATGGAGTTTCCATGTTCTCCACGTGTCCGCGTGGGTTTCCTCCGGGTTTTTCGGTTTCCTCCCACAGTCCAAAAACATGGATCAAGTCAACTGAGTTCTCCAAATTGCCCCATATAGAGTGTGTCTGTGTGAGTGAGTGTGTGTCCAGCGATAGATTGCCCCCCTGTCCAGCGCCCGAGACGTTCTCCTCTGGATGGGCATGTGGAACCCCCCCCCGCGACCCTAATAGAGGATAAAGCCAAAGATAATGGATGGATATACTTTATAAACCGTGTTCTGTACTTTGGTCACTAGATGGCGGTGTTTGATTGTTAGAGAAACCAGAAAAATGCCGGACTGGATTACATCACGGAAACATCTCTGAATCGAACCTTATTCTTTTATTATCACGTGTTTTCACGGGCAATTTAGAGCAGCCAATTTACCTTGAATCCATGTTTTTGGATCATGGGAGGAAACCTATGTGGACATGGGGAGGACATGCAAACTCCACCCAGATGGGAATTCGATCCTGGATCCCCAGTGCGGAGAGGAGAACATGCTAAACCACTAAGCCACCGTGTGGTCCAGGGTGTGTATTATTGTGAATAAATCACGGGTGAGAGGTGGAACTGTTCTCAGCTACAATACCACTTTTTTGTGAATGATTCGGACCGAGGCCACGCCCCCTCGTACCTCATTGCTTTGATAAACAAATCTTTTTTATGAAGTGTTGGTTTGATTTTGGGTTCCAGTCTGAAAACTGGGAGACTGAGAACCCTGTTAGAGGAGGGCTTTAGAACGTTCTGTTTTCTTCAGGTGCTGTTGAGACACGGCGGCCCGGCTGCCGGCCCGCCCGTCCTCGGTCCCGGCTGATTAGCGGAACCGCCGCGCCAACGGCGGGGTAAGCAAGTATATTTGAGAGAACTCCAAGATTCCTGGGCGCGTCGCGCGGATTGGCCGGCGTTCCCGTTGTGGCGCGGCGCCAGCGGGGGAGAGAACATTGTGGGTTTAAGCTCTCAGGATTAAAAATGAGTTCCGTCCCTTTGCCGTTCCTCCGAGCTGCGCCGGCACAGATCCGCGTTCCAGTTCCCGCTGTTTCCCAAACGTCCAGCCGCACGGTCCTGTTTGTACAGAACCCATCGCTGATGTTCCTCTCTGTGTGGAGTTTGCATGTTCTCCTGATTCTGTGGATCGTCTCATTGGGTCATTTATTGGACGCTTTTATCCAAAGAGACTTACAAGGTAAGTACAGGGTTCATCACAGCGCCCCCTGGAGCAATGAGGGTTAAGGGTCTCGCTCAAGGACCCACACTGGTAACTTCAGTGGACCTGGGATTTGAACCTACAACCTTCAGATTGATAACCCAACACCTGACCACTGAGCTACCACACCCCCACCGTGTGAACCGTCCACGTTCCTGCTGCCTTTTACCTGAGCGCTTAGAACATCTGGATCAGAAGAACATCCATCCATCCATTATCTTCCGCTTCATCCTATATCAGGGTCGCGGGGGGGGTTCCCCATGCCCATCCAGGGGAGAACGTTTCGGGCGCTGGGCAGATCCACCCAGGACAGGACACCAATCCATCACTGGACACACACTCACACACACACACTCTATATGGGGCAATTTGGAGAATTCAATTGACCTTGATCCATGTTTTTGGACTGTGGGAGGAAACCGGAGAACCCGGAGGAAACCCACACGTACACGGGGAGAACATGGAAACTCCACCCAGATGGGGATTCGAACCGGGAATCCCTAGTGCTGAGAGGAGAACATGCCAAACCACTAAGCCACCTTGCCGCCCTCAGAAGAACATGCCAAACCCAAAAACATTAAAGCTTTTCGGTTTAAGAAGCTTTCCAGAGCCGTTCCTCTTTTTGAGGACGCGTGTTCCTCAACGTGAACTTCCATAACGTCCCTTTAAGGTTCATCGCATTAGAACCGAGTTCCCAGGTGATCTACGTTGACCTTCTGCAGCAGTGAGAGGGCGCTCTGGCCTCATGCTCGGGTTCTTTCAGCTGCGGCAGCATGTTCTGGGTGTGTCCTCAGGAGAGAACCCTGATGGCGGGGAGTCAGAGGGGCACGACAGGAACCCCCAGCGGTGCTCATTACGTTTCGGCGGTTCTGTCGGGGGGGAAATCGGGGCGAGTGCGCCGGGTTCCACCGATATTTCAGGAGACCTATAATTTACTGTGGCGGCACGGCGGCTTAGTGGTTTAGTATGTTCTCCTCTCAGCACTAGGGAGTCCCTGTTCGAATCCCCATCTGTTTCCACGTTCTCCCCGTGTCCGCGTGGGTTTCCTCCGGGTTCTCCGGTTTCCTCCCACAGTCCAAAAACATGGATTAAGGTCAATTGAGCTCTCCAAAATGCCCCATATAGAGTATGTATGTGTGAGTGTGTGCCCAGCGCTAGATTGCCCCCCTGTCCTGGGTGTATCTGCCCAGGAACCCCCCCCCCCCCCCCCCCCCCCCCCACCCACCCTCCCCCCCCCCCGCAACCCTAATAGAGGCTAAAGCAGAAGATAATGGATGGATGGATGATTTACTGTTGCTTATCTGCTCGAGAACCGGCCACTTTATTAGGTTCTACCATGTGAGTGTTCTCCGAGGTTCTGCCGTTCCGTTCTGTAGTCCAGCAGACGGTGTCGGTTCTGTTGGTTCTGTGGGGGGGGGGTGTGAAGGCTGAATCGGACCGAACATTTGATTTGATTCCGCCCGGTTCCTTCAGTGCGGTTCTTGTTTAAAGCTCCGCTCTAGATGTTTGGTTGGAATCAGAACCTGTAATTTCACATTTTCTACCCAATTTGGGTTTAACGGAGGGTGTAATTCAGCGAGCAGGTGATTGTTTGATACCCACGGAACGCGTCCGCGCCCCCATCCAAACACCACGAATCAGAACCTGCAAGAGGACGGAGAACCGCGGTTCCACCGGAGGCTTGAGAACGGGCCGCGTGATGAAGGAACTGCAGCTTAGAGGAGCGCCACTCATCCTCATTAGGTCGTTAGGGGATCCCACTCGTCCTCATTAGGTCATTGGGGATCCCACTCGTCCTCATTAGGTCATTAGGGGATCCCACTCGTCCTCATTAGGTCATTGGGGATCCCACTCGTCCTCATTAGGTCATTAGGGGATCCCACTCGTCCTCATTAGGTCATTAGGGGATCCCACTCGTCCTCATTAGCTTATTAGGGGATCCCACTCATCCTCATTAGGTCGTTAGGGGATCCCACTCATCCTCATTAGGTCGTTAGGGGATCCCACTCGTCCTCATTAGGTCATTAGGGGATCCCACTCGTCCTCATTAGGTCATTAGGGGATCCCACTCGTCCTCATTAGCTTATTAGGGGATCCCACTCGTCCTCATTAGGTCATTAGGGGATCCCACTCGTCCTCATTAGGTCATTAGGGGATCCCACTCGTCCTCATTAGGTCATTAGGGGATCCCACTCGTCCTCATTAGGTCATTAGGGGATCCCACTCGTTCTCATTAGATCGTTAGGGGATCCCACTCGTCCTCATTAGGTCATTAGGGGATCCCACTCGTCCTCATTAGGTCATTAGGGGATCCCACTCTTCCTCATTAGGTCATTAGGGGATCCCACTCGTCCTCATTAGGTCATTAGGGGATCCCACTCGTCCTCATTAGGTCGTTAGGGGATCCCACTCGTCCTCATTAGGTCATTAGGGGATCCCCCCTCCCCACCGACACAAACACTCAGAATCACACCCAGAAGAATGTTATCACCAGCCCTCAGGAACCCATTTAGAGATGGGCAGAACTGGAGAACATGCAAACTCCACAATGAGGGGGCGTGGTCTGCCGTGCCGCTGGCCGCGCGGTGAGCCTTCATTCGTGAGATCGTTATATTTGGCAACCACACAGGTTCTCCGGCTTTCTGCTCCCTCGTTGTTCAAAGCATCGAGAAGGTTTTTGAGGGACACGCCGGCTGAGCGTCGGATGAGTGCACGTCCACGGCTAAGGAAACGTTCCCGAGACATTCCCGTCATTCCGAGCCAATATTCCCATTCATGTTGCATTCCGGCGGTTTCCTGCCAGTTCCTGAGCTACCGAAACCTAATTGGCTGACGACGGAGACGGCACGGCGTGACGGCTCTCCGTTTACCCCGAGCACCCTCCAAATTCAGTGTCCCGCCATTCTGTACCTCGCTCACTGTGTGGCTTTAAAATATATTAATACCAGTTTCCATCCATCCATTATCTTCCACTCTGTCCTCTACTAAGGTCGCGGGGGGGGGGGGGGGACGTTTCGGGCTCTGGGCAGATAGACCCAGGACAGGGGGGCAATCTATCACTGGACTCACACAGACACACACAATTTGGAGCAATTTGGAGCAATCACTTCCCCTTGAATCAATGCTTTTGGAATATGGGAGGAAACCAGAGAACTCGAAACCCAGGCAGACACGGGGAGGACATGCACACTCCACCCAGATCACCTGGCGCAGAGAGAACATGCTACTAAGCCGCCGTGCCGTCCAGTTTTCATACAAAATAAGTCGAACTGAAGGAACTGTGCTGTTCAAGTTCAGGAACCTTAGCACCCCCCCCCCCCACCACACACACACACACACACACACACACACACAGCAGTTCATGACGGTCTATTTAATGACATCACTCCACCCTCAGTGGTTGTACCTCAAACTGCAACCAGAGGTCACTGTTGCAGCTGCAGGACTCCCCGCTCCGACCTCCCCCCCCCCTCAGTCATGACCATTGGCGTGGGGGAGTCCTGCAGCCGGGCCGGTGAGGAGGTGGGACGGACGGTCGGGGATGGTTGTTTTTAGGATGAGTGGCGGCGTTTATATCACCTTTAATGTTTG
>JAFMOC010000154.1:417500-430000 GCA_019802505.1 Corydoras sp. C115 | reverse complement strand
GTTAGTTTGGGCTTCGTTAGGCTGGACTTTGTTAAGCTGGGCTTCGTTAGGCTGGGCTTCATTAGGCTGGGCTTTGTTAAGCTGGGCTTCGTTAGTCGGATGTTTGTGGTGTTAAGTTTAAATTAATTTAATTATCTGGATCTTATTTACTTCACTACGTTGTGATTCTCAAAACAGCGAGCTGAAACGACAGTGGCAAGGAAAAACACCCGGTCACCTTGGTTTTTTTTTTTTGGGGAAGAAACCTTGTGAGGACCGAGGCCCAGTGAGGGTGATCAGGTGCGGAAATAGACATCAATAGACATCCAGGTCCTGTCCTCTAATCACGGTTGCCATGGTGATCTGACATCGTTATGGATGAAGAGTTGATTAAACATCAACATCGTCCAGCTATGACATCATTAACAATAACACACCCCTCTGAGCTTCACATTGGTATCAGTGTGTGATATACAATACATTAATTTAAATCATAAAATACAGATTCATATAAACACCATCAGCACTAAACCTGTTACACTGTTTATTAACTGTCTTCTGTGATTTGGACACTAGAGGGCAGCGTTTGTTAGAGAAACCAGAATCCTGTTTAAAACCGGACTAGATTACGTCACGGAAGATCAGATTATTAATGTTTTTTAATAGCGTTTTTTATTATAGTGAGTTTGTAAGTGTTTTATTAAAGCAGTCAGACTCTGGAGGTTGTGTATTATTGTGAATAAATCACGTCAAGAGGTGGCGCTGTTCTCCACTACACACCGGGACTAATAACACCTCTTTAATTATTTACTGTGGTATTGATGAGGTATCAGAGTATGTCGTATGTTCTCGTGATTTCTTCTCGTTCACGCTGAGTGTTCTTTTGTGTTGTGTGTGGGTGTGCATCAGAACCTCGTCGTCTGTAGTTCCTGCAGCGTATGGTTCTAAGCTTTGTATCTCGAGGACGAGTTGGAACCGTACAGAGTTATAATATTGTCCTTCAGTCAAAATAATAATAAATAATAATAATAATAACAGAAATCTGATGCTTCACGCTCAGCGGAAGCCATGTTGGACGTTTCTTTCCCCCGTCCCTGTGTCCTCTCGTCCCCGGCGTCCTTTAGTCCAGGATAACTCAGCAGGTTGCTCTTGTGTTCGGGTTCGGGTTCACGGTTCTGTTCGGCTCGTGTTGCGATGATGAAGGTTGCCATGGTGAACACGAAGCTGCTTTAAAAGCCCTTCATCTTTTCAGAGCATCTCACTTCAGTCGAGGGCCGTGGAGGAGCGTCTCCGTGTCCTGGTTTCACCATCAGATACCATCTCGAGTCTCAGCATGAGAACCAGGAACCAGGAACCAATCACATCAGTCACCCTCACTGTGGAGACGCCAACAGTGGAACCTGCATATGATGCCTACAGGAGTGTTTAGAACCCCCTTACACCTTCCAATGTTCTGTAAAGCAGGCATGTCCAAAGTCCGGCCCACGGGCCAATCGCGGCCCACCTGTCAGATTACAAACGGCCCGGGCTTATAATGTGTTATTTATGGCTCGCTTGCTTTAAAATGTAATTCCACCTTTTACCACATGATGGCAGCACCGTTCACCGATCCTCCGGCCGTATGAGGTTTTAACGAACATTTTGTCGGTTTTCACATCATGTTTATGAGCTCATTATTAAACGAGTAGATCAGCTACTTAAATCTGATTGGCTGAGCCTTGTGTCCAGCCATGACATCACTAACAATAACACACCCCTCTGAGCGTCATATTGGTATCAGTGTGTGATATACAATACATTATTTTAATTATAAAATACAGATTCATATAAACACCATCAGCACTAAACCTGTTACACTGTTTATAAACTGTCTTCTGGAATTTGGCCACTAGAGGGCAGTGATTGTTAGAGAAACCGGAATCCTGTTTAAAACCGGACTAGATTACGTCACGGTCAGATTTTGTCGGTTTTCGAGCTCGGCGTCGTACGCATCCTGAGCTTTTAGCGGAACTGCGTCACGGCCCGGCGAGCGCGGAACCCGTCCACCTTCGTGGGTTTGTTGAATGTCCCACTTTTCGGAGCGTGGACATTAATATTCATGAGATTAAGACGTTCTTCTCTGCGAAGTGCCGAAGCCGCAATACGTCTCTCGGAGCCGTCGGAAACTCGTTCTCTTCTCTTCATCTCAAATCCAACGTTCTCCAACTTTAATCATCCTCATCCTCGTCCCCTCTTCCGCCCGCCGTCCTCATAAACGCCGCGTGTCCATTCGGCATGACCTGTGAAATATTCCTCTCTTCACGGTTCCACATCAGGGCTGTTAACTAAATTGCAGCCTGCAGAGGAACTCTCTCACCGTCTCGGGTTTTTTTTTTTTTTTTTTTCCCACAGTCCTCTTCTCTCGGCGTGCAGGCTGTAATTTAGCGACCGCCGCGCTCGCATCTCCAATCATTAAAACCAAATCTGAAATTACAGCCATGCAGATCCTGAAACGTTCCACATCTCATGCAGGGCACGCTCCGGGGGGGGGGGAGAGGGGGCGCCGTCGTGCTCGCACCATCAACACGCAGGGGTCCGGTAATCGAGGGTCTGCACTGACGGCACGTTCGGATTGGACCAAGACCGACGGGCTGATTGTTGGTCTGGTGTAGAACGTATACATACTGCATGGACCCAACGTGGGCTTTTAGAACCCGTTTCTCTACAGGACCGCTTTCTACGAGATTTTGGAGGTTCTGGAATCATTACATTTATTCATTTAGTCGTTCAGCAGACGCTTTTATCCAAAGCGACTTACAAATGAGAACATTACAGTCAGAAGTTCTGCAGAAAACCAGCTCCACTGTAAATTCATCAAACCTGATTGTTATTAGATGCTGCGCCCCCCCCCCCCATTTTTTATTTTTTTTATAACAGGTTTTTGTTAAAGAGATGTGTCTTCAGTCGTTTCTTAAAGCTGCTCAGTGATTCTTACGGACAGAGTTGGGAAGATTGTACTATCATGTTGCAGTGGAGAACGCCACGGAGTGAGAATCAGCTCTCGGTGAGGTGGAACCACCAGGGGGCGATCATCACCGGAGCAAAGTGAACGAGTCGGAGTGTATTTACAAAAGATAGAGTGAAGGGAGGAGGGGCCAGGTCCAGAGATGGTTCTGTAGATCAGAGTCAGAGACTTGTACTGAATGCAGCAGCTACAGGGAGACAATGGAGGGACATGAGTGATGGAGGGACATGAGCGATGGAGGGACATGAGTGATGGAGGGACATGAGTGATGGAGGGACATGAGTGATGGAGGGACATGAGTGATGGAGGGACATGAGTGATGGAGGGACATGAGCGATGGAGGGACATGAGTGATGGAGGGACATGAGTGATGGAGGGACATGAGCGATGGAGAGACATGAGTGATGGAGGGACATGAGTGATGGAGGGACATGAGTGATGGAGGGACATGAGCGATGGAGGGACATGAGTGATGGAGGGACATGAGTGATGGAGGGACATGAGCGAGGAGAGACATGAGTGATGGAGGGACATGAGTGATGGAGGGACATGAGCGTGATGGTGATGGAGGGACATGAGTGATGGAGGGACATGAGTGATGGAGGGACATGAGTGATGGAGAGGACATGAGTGATGGGGGACATGAGTGATGGGGGGACATGAGTGATGGAGGGACATGAGTGATGGAGGGACATGAGCGATGGAGGGACATGAGCGATGGAGGGACATGAGTGATGGGGAGAGCGATGAGGGACATGAGCGATGGAGGGACATGAGCGATGGAGGGACATGATGGAGGGACATGAGTGATGGAGGGACATGAGCGATGAGTGATGAGCGATGGGGGACATGAGCGAGGAGAGACATGATGATGGAGGACCATGAGTGATGGAGGAACATGAGTGATGGAGGGACATGAGCGATGGAGGGACATGAGTGATGGAGGGACACGAGTGATGGAGAGACATGAGTGATGGAGGGACATGAGTGATGGAGGAACATGAGTGATGGAGGGACATGAGCGATGGAGGGACATGAGTGATGGAGGGACACGAGTGATGGAGGAACATGAGTGATGGAGGGACATGAGCGATGGAGGGACATGAGTGATGGAGGGACATGAGTGATGGAGGGACATGAGTGATGGAGGGACATGAGTGATGGAGGGACATGAGCGATGGAGGGACATGAGTGATGGAGGGACATGAGTGATGGAGGGACATTTGTGATGGAGGGACATGAGTTCTTGGGGGTTGAAGACGAGTCGGTCTGCAGAGTTCTAAATCAGTTGAAGACGTCTGATTGTGGACGCTGGGACACCGACAAGTAGCGCATTACAATAATCATGCTGGGATAGGACGCGGGGAGGGGGGAACGGGGGGGGGGGGGGGTTGATTACATGATCAGAGAGTTTAAGGTGGGATTCAACTGTTAATCCAAAACAGAACGTTCCCCAATAGAACCTCCCCCCTCATCGGTTCACGGTCCAATACGTGATCAGATTGGATCAGAGGGACAGTCTGCGGTCCTAATAAAGTGGCCGGTGAGGTCGGTCCGGTCCGGTCCGGGTCCGATCCGGGTAACGTCCGGCCCTCTGCAGACGAGGCTGCTATTTGAGAATTATAAAATATTCATCTTTGATCTTTTCTGGACGGCGGTGTTTTTTTAGTTAAATGGATCGGCGCGTCCGGCGACCTCGGAACGTTCCGTCAGCTCGGGGTTCCTTACAATCTGCTGAAGGACTAAACTCTACAGTTTTAATAAAACAAGGTCATATTTATATGACTCGCCTTTTTCAGAAGGTTAATGAGACGCCTCCCGGAGCGGCGCGGCGACCTTGGGCGGTTCAGAAAGGTCGGATGAACGGAGGGCTGCGTGCATGACGCCCGCTGGATTAACCCTGTGGAACCGAGCGGAACTCCGGATTCAACGTGAGGCATCACTGTAATTCAGACTTCCCGAGGACGACGAGGGTCGGCGGGTTTCGGGTGGCGGATCCGGGCGTGGACGTTCTCACGGATCTGTCCCGTTACGGAGTGGACTCTGTTCTGAAAGAACCGCCGACACCGATAAAACAACCCGACTAAAGTGAGGTGGCTGTTGTTACGCTGGTGAACAGTGGGGGCGCCAACGAGCCGCACGCTTCATCCTGACAATGATACTGTGATGATTCACCACCTGAATAACCCCTGCTCTCATCAGAGAACATACCAAAGCGACTAGCAGAGTGTGTAGAGGAACAGATGGACTACAGAACGGAACTGTAGAACTACAAACCCCATCCGTATGTGGGCGGAGCTAAGCTTAATAAGGCGGCCGACTAAGAGACGTACGGTGTGGACGAGTTGAGGATCTTACTCGGTTCCTGTCCCCTGATGCAGAACTCGTCTACGTTCCGCAGACGTCTGCGCTGGAACCGCATGGAGTTTAAATTAAAGACGTCTTTCCCCTGAAACTTAAATATTAATGACATTATAATATTAATGTGCTCTGATGGGCGGCACGGTGGCTTAGTGGTTTAGCATGTTCTCCTCTCAGCACTAGGGATTACCGGTTCGAATCCCCATCTGGGTGGAGTTTCCATGTTCTCCCTGTGTTCGCGTGGGTTTCCTCCGGGTTCTCCGGTTTCCTCCCACAGTCCAAAAACATGGATTAAGGTCAATTGAATTCTCCAAATAGCGGTTCTCCCCAAACATGGAGAACCGCTGAGGTCTGTTCAAAACGAGGAACGTCTCTGATCCAGAGGACAGTTTGGGGACGTTTAACATTAACACTCATTCACTTCACCTTAATCCTCTGTTAGGGTCGCGGGGGGGGGGGGGGGGGGGTCTCCATGTCCATCCAGGGGAGAATGTTTCGGGCGCTGGGCAGATACACCCAGGACAGGGGGGCAATCTATCACTGAACACACTCACACACACACACACACACACACACACACACACACACACACACTCTATATTCAGTTTTCTTTGTTCTTTGAGACATTTAAAAAAATTAACATAAAAATTAAAGATCTTTAAATATTTCTGCTCTCCATAAAAATGTTTCTCTCAAAGCAAATGAATTATTCATTATCCTCCACTTTATCCTCCACTGGGTCGTGGAGGCGGGGGGGGGGGGGGGGGGTTCCCCATGTCCATCCAGCACCCAGAACAGGACTCAATCTGTCCTGGGCTCACACTCACTCACACACACACACACACACACACACACACTCTATATGGGGCAATTTAGAGCATTCAATTTTCCTTGAATCCACGTTCGGTCTTCCGTTCAGGAGAGGAGAGTGGGCCGGACCCTCGGCTCTCTGAAGTTGACCTTAAGGGGTGTTTTGATTACGGGCACGTTCTGTTAGAAATGAGCCGGGGGTTCTGCGGGGTTCCACCCCCAGTGAGCCGGGGGTTCTGCGGGGCTCCACCCTGTGGAGGGAGGTGGAGGGTTCGTCAGCGACCAGCTTTCTGTCCGAACACATCTGCTGTTTGCAGGAGCTTAGTGGACTTTGTTCTGTCCAGGGTTTTATCGACCCTGCTCTTCCTCCAGCTCTCTCTCTCTCTCTCTCTGTCTCTCTCTCTGTCTCTCTCTCTTTCTCTCTCGGTCTCTCTCTCTCTCTCTCTCTCTCTGTGTCTCTCTCTCTCTCTCTCTCTCTCTCTCTCTCTCTCTCTCTCTGTCTCTCTCTCTCTCTCTCTCTCTCTCTCTCTCTCGGTCTCTCTCTCTCTCTCTCTCTGTGTGTCTCTCTCTCTCTCTCTCTCTCTCTCGGTCTCTCTCTCTCTCTCTCTGTCTCTCTCTCTCTCTCTCTCTCTCGGTCTCTCTCTCTCTCTCTCTCTCTCTCTCTCTCTCTCTCTGTCTCTCTCTCTCTCTCTCTCTCTCTCTCTGTGTCTCTGTCTCTCTCTCTCTCTCTCTCTCTCTGTCTCTCTCTCTGTGTCTGTCTTTCTCTCTCTCTCTCTCTCTCTCTCTCTCTCTCTCTCTCTCTCTCTCTCGGTCTCTCTCTCTCTCTCTCTCTCTCTCTCTCTGTGTCTCGGTGTCTCTCGCTCACATTTCTCCACAGTGGTTGTTAACATAATTACAGGCTGCAGTGAAGCAGAACCTTCTCTCTGTAAAATAATAAGCACCATGATGGATCATTACGAGCTGCACTTCAGATTCTATAAAAACATTTAATGGCGTTCCGTCATCGTTTCTCGGGCGTCCTCGTATACAACGCCGCGCCTCAGCGCCGAGCGCTCGCGTTTACAACATACACCTTTAATACAACACCGTACGACACTGTGATAACCACACACACACACACACACACACACACACAACCGCCATGACATCACAACACAACATACGCCTTTAATACAACACCGTACGACACTGTGATAACCACACACACACACACACACAACCGCCATGACATCACAACACAACATACACCTTTAATACAACACCGTACGACACTGTGATAACCACACACACACACACAACACAACCGCCATGACATCACAACACAACATCAAACAATCACAGGGCAGAGGGTATGGGGCTTAGTGGTTTAGCATGTTCTCCTCTCAGCACTAGGGATTCCCGGTTCGAATCCCCATCTGGGTGGAGTTTCCATGTTCTCCCCGTGTCCGTGTGGGTTTCCTCCGGGTTCTCCGGTTTCCTCCCACAGTCCAAAAACATGGATCAAGTCAACTGAATTCTCAAAATTGCCCCATATAGAGTGTGTGTATGTGAGTGAGTGTGTGTCTAGTGATAGATTGGCGCCCTGTCCTGGGTGTATCTGCTCAGCGCCCGAAACGTTCTCCCCTGGATGGGCATGGGGAACCCCCCCCCCCCACGACCCTAATATAGGTTAAAGCGGAAGATAATGGATGGATGGATGATAACGCCATGTCACACACTGACACACCTGCACCACCATGTCGGTGTCAGTGCAGTTCAGAATGATCCACCACCTTAATGATGCTCAGAGACACTGCAGGGTGCAGGTGTGCTGTGTTATTAGATCTGTTTTTTAGTAATACGTGGAGCGCAGTGGGGGTTCATGAAGGGTTCGAGGATTTAAGGTATTAATCACGTTTAAACATCGGAGCGTGGGCGAGGACGAGGACGAGGACGTTAACCGTCAGCTCGGATTTCTTGGTGACGGGAGACAGAAGGACGCGGCACTAAGACAAAGCCGCGGCGCGGGGACGGTTCCGACGGGATTAATGTTTATCTTCCGAAACATATTTCTCCCGATTGCTGTTTTGGATGATGGCAGGGTGCGCCGCCGCGCCCCTTCAGAACCGCCGAGTCCCGCGCTCGGGTTCCGCAGAAAAGTCTCCGAAATGAAACACTGGGTTCTCATGCATATGCAGAGAACAGTCCACTCACACCATCACACAGGTCACTGACGCACTCTGAGCGACTCAGCAGCGGGGGTGGAGTTGCGTGGATCGTGGACCTCGAAGGCCGTCCATGTGACTTGCTTGGATTCTGTGATGTCATAACCCGTACATCGGTTCTCTTACCAGGTCTATTATCATTGGGGGGGGGGGGGATGTTTCGGGCGCTGGGCAGATAAGTTCAAGTTCTTTATTTCTGTCGCGCTTTTTACATCAGAACGTCGTCACAAAGCAGCTTTACAGAATGAAAAGCCTTTAAACCCCCAAAAAGCGACAGCGGCAAGACAAAACTCCCTGTTATGATGTTATTTAAGGAAGAAACCTTGTGAGGACCGAGACTCAGTGGGGGACTCGTCCTCCTTGAGCGGCCGGGCAGCAACAACAATGTAGGACAGCCATGTAGAGATATTAAACCAATGGAAAAACTCTAACAACTGGAAAACTCTATGTGAGTCCATTAGGGGGCGCCCTGCAGAACCGCCAGTCCAATTAATATTCAGGTTCCATCCGGTATTCATCAACAGAACCATGGATGAATATCTGACCACACCTCCAGGAAGACGGTCACACCTCAAAAGAAACAGACGAGGAAGGCCGTTAGGGCTGATAATAAAGCAGAGTAATTATTTAATTAGTAAGTGATTAATTGACACAGTGCATCATGTGACTCCAACATCACTGACTAGAGCAGCAGAGCTAAAAGAGGCAGATACTGCAGGGTACATAGTTGAGAGGGCTCCCCAGAACAGCATCATTTCAGTGCCACCCCCCCCCCCATTAATGATGAGGTGGGTGAAGAGGTGAAACGCAGATCCAACCAGGAGAGGGCGCCAATCTATCACTGGGTACACACTCACACAAACACACTCTATATGGGGCAATTTAGAGCATTCAATTCACCTTATTCATCTCAGGCTCTGAACCCGTGAGTTCTGAACCGGTCAGTGGTGAGCGTGCTCCCGGACTCCGGTGCGGTCCGGCGGGTTTGAACGAGGCCCGTTTTTGAAACCTGCACCTCTCACAGTGAGGACTCATCGCGGGTGAAGACGGCGTGACGTTAACACACGCGAGCGTTCCGTCGTCCTCCGCACCTCCACCACGCCGGAACCTCCACAGGCTAACGCTAATGCTAATACAGCCGCTCTGTGAACTCACTCATACCCCCCCCCCACCACCACCGCTGTGCTGAGGTGATCAAATCTGCACCACGGGCTTTATTCTGTTACAAATGTGTGTGTGTGTGTGTGTGTGTGTGTGTGTGTGTGTGTGTGTGTGTGTGTGTGTTACCTCGTTTAGCTGTAATTAAAGCGCAGCAGTACCCCGAGGGATCGTCCTGCTTTAATTACCCTCTAAACACCACAGCCATCAAGCTCTGACCTTCATAAACTATTCGCAATTTTGTATTGTAATTTACACACACACTCACACACACACACACACACACACACACACACACACACACACACACACACACACTGCCCCACCAGGCGACATTCATCACTAGAACGTAGTGAACGAGTCGGAGTGTGTTTTAAAATCCAGACTGAAGGTCAGAAGGGTCAGATCCAGAGAACGTCCTGTAGATCAGAGCAGCTACAGGGAGCCAATCAGAGAGCAGAGGTGGAGTCACATGATTCACTTGGGTGGTTGAACATGAGTCGGGCTGCAGAGTTCTGAATCAGCTGTAGATGTCTGATGGTGCATGCTGGGAGACCGGCGAGCGGTGCATTACAGTAATGGAGCCGGGATAGGCTGAGGGCTTGGACTGAAAGCTGAGGAGCACGTTCAGTCAAGAAAGTCTGATCTTCATGATGTTCTACAGAGAGAACCCGTTTTAGTCACCTGATCAGAGAGTTTAAGATGGGTAACCGTGGTTACGGAGCGGGTCGGGTGGAGAGACGGTGGAGCGTCGGTTCAGAAGGTCAGGTGGTGATGGATTAAGGGTTCTTCTGGAATGTTCTGCATTCTTCAGCCTAAACTGTAAGACTGGGGTTTGGGAGAACGTGGACGGAACCCTCAGCGTCGTGAGCTTCTAAATGTTTGGGAATGTTCGGTTAAAAACTCTTGGATCTGAGGCAGATGATGATGATGATGAAGATGATGATGAAGATGATGATGATGATGA
The DNA here is from genome assembly GCA_019802505.1 of Corydoras sp. C115. NCBI lineage: Eukaryota > Metazoa > Chordata > Actinopteri > Siluriformes > Callichthyidae > Corydoras > Corydoras sp. C115. The sequence continues at coordinate 419,517 of JAFMOC010000154.1, read as the reverse complement.
TGATGAAGATGATGATGATCAGTAGTGTTATTTGGTTTGGTTTGTTATGAAGTCGGGGGTGCAGGTGGGTCATGCTCGGTAGTTGTTGATTAGAAAGCGATAGATCTGGTCTCATTGGCGTGATGTCACAGAGCCGTCGCACCTTAACGCCTCAGCGGAACGTTCCGCAGGAGCGAGGGACAGATGGTAAACCGGCGCTTTCATCCACATCACTGAGAAGATCTGAGCATCAGACTGAACATGGAGCCCGTTAACAAACAATCCACCACTGATGTCCTGATGGAGGACGTGGACCAGCACATGGAGCTCCCACCACCTGTCCGTCCTGTTTGTGTGTGTGTGTGTGTGTGTGTGTATGTGTGTGTTTGTGTGTGCTTGTGTGTGTGTGTGTGTGTGTGTGTGTGTGTAGATGTTGTAGTGAAGGCTGAATCTGGATTTTTAGAGATCAGTGAAATCAAAGCTGTGAGACCTTCAGTGGATTTGAAATCTCAGTCTTTTATTAAATTAAAAGGTAAAAACAAACCTGAAAAAGTCAAACGCAGGAAGCACGAGCGTCCACTCCACTCACACAAAGCTGCAAGGACACAGTCGGAGTGCCAATGCAACCCAGTCCATAAAGGAACGCTGCGTGAGCTGCATTTAATGTGGTGCAGTTGATGTGGTGTGGTGTGGTGTGGAAGTTGAGGTTGATGTGGTGTGGAAGTTGAGGTTGATGTGGTGTGGAAGTTGAGGTTGATGTGGTGTGGAAGTTGAGGTTGATGTGGTGTGGAAGTTGAGGTTGATGTGGTGTGGTGTGGTGTGGTGTGGACATTGAGGTTGATGTTGAGGTTGATGGGTTGTGGTGTGGATGTTGAGGTTGATGAGGTTGATGTGGTGTGGTGTGGTGTGGTGTGGACATTGAGGTTGATGTTGAGGTTGATGGGGTGTGGTGTGGATGTTAAGGTTGATGTTGAGGTTGATGGGGTGTGGTGTGGATGTTAAGGTTGATGTTGAGGTTGATGTTGATGTTTAGGTTGATGTGGTGTGGATGTTGAGGTTGGTGTGGTGTGGTTTGATGGGATTTGAGGGGATCTCCACCGGATGCTGAATGAGGATGGAATCCCTCTCTCTCTCTCTCTCTCTCTCTCTCTCTCTCTCTCTCTCTCTCTCTCTCTCTCTCTCTCTCTCTAAACTGGGATGGAACATTGAGACGGTGTCTCTCGTCCGCGCTGCCGTCTGATAACGAGTTGGATCCAATCAGACTCCACTTTAAAGTCCAGCAGGTGATTGTCCGGTTCCAGCGGGACTCGATCGTCCTCCGTTAAATATTCAGTGCTTATAAACCGGCTGGCTCCGTCCACCCCACCCTCAGAGTGCTTCATAAACAGGGTTCTGCGGTTCAGGTGGTGGAACATTCTATTCATTTCTGCACCTCGTCTTTATTTGGCTTCCTTTCAGCGAACGCCATGGCAACCTGCAGCGTTCTGAAGGAAGCCTCGGCCTTTTGAACCGCCGCTTTACAGTCGGGCTGCGAGACGTTTCTGAGCTCGCCGGCTGAATGCCATGAAGAGGACGGGGGGGGACGGGGGGGACGGGGGGGGTGCGCTCGTCCTCACACGGCAGCGCCGCCGCGTCCCCTCCGTCCTCACGGCACACGCCGTCTTGAACTCTGCGCCGCATTAAAACACCGGCCTTGAAAATAAAGACCAGGAGCCAGAAGGTAAAAGCTCTTGATGTCGTCTCACCGCGGCGCTCGCGTCCAGCCGACGTTCTCTCGAGTGCAGGACAGAACCCGGAGAAGGTCGGGGTTAAAGGAGGAACATGAACGGGTGCTGGGTCCATCAGCGTGTCCTCTCACTGTCGGTTACACCAGCTCTGATCAGACAGATGGGGTTTGTAGTTCTGCAGTTCCATTCTGTAGTCCATCTCTGTTGGTTCCCTTGGTATGTTCTCTGATGTTCAGGACCACGGACAGAGCAGTTGGATGGTGGACGATGCTTAGTCCTGCAATGGTGGTGCAGGTGTGTGTGTGTGTGTA
>JAFMOC010000154.1:402500-412500 GCA_019802505.1 Corydoras sp. C115 | reverse complement strand
TGGGGCAATTTAGAGCAATCAATTTACATGGTTTTGGACTGTGGGAGGAAACCCACACTGACACCCCCAGGAACCACCCCCGGGTGCAGTCATGTCCCACTCGTGACTCGATTCGGGTAAAAGTGGCTTCAGAGCTGTTGATTGAACACATGGTCCAACATTCCGACACTTCTGAGATGTTCCCCCGTGATGCTGCATGCTCAGCAGATTTCAGGGTTCTCTGGGAGTTTAGGATCTTTGTCCTGTTGTAGAACCGGTTTTGCGGTCTCATTGCATTCTTCAGTAAATATTCTGTTTGAGCCGCAAAATAATAGAATATGAAGAATAATGTAATGTATATATTTGGCGGCACAGTGGCTTAGTGGTTTAGCATGTTCTCCTCTCAGCACTAGGGATTCCCGGTTCGAATCCCCAGCTGGGTGGAGTTTCCATGTTCTCCCCGTGTCCACGTGGGTTTCCTCCGGGTTCTCCGGTTTCCTCCCACAGTCCAAAAACATGGATCAAGTCAATTGAGTTCTCCAAATTGCCCCATATAGAGTGTGTGTGTGTGAGTGAGTGTGTGTCCAGTGATAGATTGGCGCCGTCCTGGGTGTATCTGCCCAGCGCCCGAAACGTTCTCCCCTGGATGGGCATGGGGAACCCCCCCCCCCCAATAGAGGATAAAGCGGAAGATAATGGATGAATATATATATATATATATATATATAAATAAAATAATAAAAATGTATGTGTATTAAAACACTGCGGCAGTAATCAGTCAGTCAGTCAGTAAACTTCACCTTCAGGTCGATTCCAGAACATGAAGCAACTTATGGTGTGAAATTAATTAAGAAACTTAATGTGAAAATTAAAACGAGATGATGGGGGGGGGGGGGTGAATCGGGAGGCGACCTGGATTCAAAACACATTTCATTTTTCTACAGGTATTTTATAATCACAGCTCTGTGTGTGTGTGTGTGTGTGTGTGTGTGTGTGTGTGTGTGTGTGTGTGTGTGTGTGTGTGTGTGTGTGAGTGTGTGTGTGTGTCTGAGTGTGTGTGTGTGTGGGACGTGTTAACCTTCATTCCAGAGGAAGACATTTCAACAAAAGCAGCTAAAATCCATTACAGCTTCATATGCATCATAAAGACGAGGACAGAGGAAGATAAAAATAGAGCCAACGGGGTCATTTACAGACCTAAGTAGTCTCTGCGTGTGTGTGTGTGTGTGTGTGTGTGTGTGTGTGTGTGTGTGTGTGTGTGTGTGTGTGTGTGTGTGTGTGTGTGTGTGTTGCTTCATCTTGAAGGTGTTTGATGGGGTTGCGGTCGCTGTTCTGTGCAGGTTACTCAAATTCTTTTACACCAATTACTAAGCACTAAACCTTGGCGGTCTCTGTGAACGGGGGCGGGGCGGGGTACGGGGGCGGGGTGCGGGGGCGGGGTGTGGGGGGGGGGGGGGTGAAGCTTAACAGATAAAAGGCCAACTATAAATCAGTGCTATAAATTGGCTGTTCTATTAAATGAAGCCGTTTAGGAGGACGTTAGTTACCAAACCCAGCCAACTACAACCGCAACTAACCAACTAACCAACTAACCAACCAGAGTGGACCGGTTTTGCTGGAGGTTCTAGATCTGGTTGTTGAAAGGCCGGGGCTTGAGTGCTGCTGTGATTTGTGGAGGACAGTGGAAGGCGGGTCTCTGTAGGTTCTGGATTGTATTGTTTTTGGACGTTCTTGGGTTTTGGGATGATTAGGGGAGCGAGAGCTGGCTCCTCCTCTCATCTGTCAATCAAAAAGAGGGTAGCCAATCAGTGACTGTGAGCTCATGAATATATATATACTGTTAATTCATTCATTATCTTCCGCTTTATCCTCTATTAGGGTCACGAGGGGTTCCCCATGCCCATCCAGGGGAGAACGTTTCGGACGCTGGGCAGATACACCCAGGACAGGGCGCCAGTCTATCACTGGGCACTCACACATACACACTACTGTATATGGGGCAATTTAGAGCATTCAATTTACCTTGAATCCATGTTTTTGGACTGTGGAAGTAAAATAAAGGAACGTGGACCCAATTTTGAGAGAACATGTTAACCACCACACCACCTTTATACATACTATACATTAAACTCTCTGATCATGTGACTAAAACGGGTTCTTTCTGTAGAACGTCATGAAGATCAGACCTTTCTTGACTGAACAAGCCCTTAGCCTATCCCGGCTCCATTACTGTAATACACCTCTCGCCGGTCTCCCAGCATGCACCATCAGACCACTGATTCCGAACTCTGCAGCCCGACTCGTGAATCATGTGACACCCAAGTGAATCATGTGACTCCTCTTGAAGGACTTGGAGGACCTGACTTGAAGGTCCTCACTGAAGTCTTGCGTCTTTAACTGGGATAGGACTCGTTTTGTGATGTAACCTGAGTGAGTCTGGGGTTGAATGAGAGTTCAGTGAGTGATGGACGTGGACGGGTGGACGTGGACCTCAGTGAGACCCACCGTGGGTGAGGGACCTCCTGCAGACCGGTTCCACCATTGTTCCAGAAGAAAAGCTGCTGATGAGGTGCCCCGTGAGTCTGATTATGGTTTGTTGGAGAACGCTGCTCTCGTGTCAGGTTTAATTACAGCCGTCCGTCAGAGGACGGAGTTCTCTTTGATGTCCTGAAGCAGACGAGCTGACGAGGAAATTGATGCTTTAAATCGTTATTAAAATCGTTGTTGTTGCCGTCGTTGGATAATCACGCCCTCATTTACATAACCACATCAGAACCACATCAGAACCCATTCAGAACCCATTCAGAACCCATTCAGAACCACATCAGAACCCATTCAGAACCCATTCAGAACCAGATGTGTAGGTGTAGCTAACTAACATACACAACTAAACGTTCTAGACTAAAGGCGTATCTAACCAACATATCGTAGGCGTAGCTACCATAGAACTAAACGTTCTAGACTAAAGGCGTAGCTACCATATAACTAAATGTTCTAGACTAAAGGCGTAGCTAACCAACATATTGAACTAAACATTTTAGACTAAAGGCGTAGCTCCCATAGAACTAAACGTTCCAGACTAAAGGCGTAGCTGCCATAGAACTAAAAGTTCTAGACTAAAGGCATAGCTAACCAACATATTGAACTAAACATTCTAGACTAAAGGCGTAGCTACCATAGAACTAAACGTTCTAGACTAAAGGCATAACTAACCAACATATTGAACTAAACATTCTAGACTAAAGGCGTAGCTACCATAGAACTAAACGTTCTAGACTAAAGGCATAACTAACCAACATATTGAACTAAACGTTCTAGACTAAAGGCGTAGCTACCATAGAACTAAACGTTCTAGACTAAAGGTGTAGCTACCATAGAACTAAATGTTCTAGACTAAAGGCGTAGCTAACTAACATATCGAACTAAACGTTCTAGACTAAATGCGTAGCTACCATATTGAACTAAACGTTCTAGGTTAAAGGTGTAGTCAGCTGACTTCGTCAGTCGGTTCAGTTGTAGTTTTTTGGACGGAGGTGTTGACTCCGCCCTCGCTGACTCAGTGTTAATTTATTAACGAGGTGACAGGCTAATAATGAAGTATGAATCTGCCCCTCCCCCCCTCCCCTGATTGGCTGGCTGTAATGTTCGTATAAAGGTTACTGTACAGAGGACCGATTACAGACGTGTCGGGACTGTGAAAGCAGCCAGCGTGGCGGGTTCCGGGGTGAGCGGTGGGGGGGGGGGGGGGTGTTGTTCGGTGGGCGACGGCGCCCCTCAGTGGTGAACCGCGATCAGATCAGATTTTAATTCCCCGAATACGAGCGAGGACGAGAGCGGCGTGGCCTCAGAAGTTGGCGGCGCTTTCGTGCGCATTAGTGTAATCGCTTCTGAGTGGAGAGGTTCCGCGGCCCATTAGAACCGGGCCGTGCGTCCCGCCGCCGCCGCCGCCACCGCGTTCTGGGTTCTGTGACTCATCTGCGCCCTTCAGATGATGGAGGAACATTTCCACGACGTTATTCACACGTCAGCTTCCCAAATGTCAGACCTGAGCGCCTCGCTCCGATACCATGCTCTTCTGATGAAGCCGAGCGCGTTCCTAGCGTTCCAAGAGCGTTCCGAGAGCGTTCCGAGCGTTCCCGCCATGCGGCTCCGGCCCGCCACGCGGTTCTCACGTTCTGCGTCTCCCGCACTTTTCGTCTCTCGCTCGTCTTTTCAGCGAAACGAAAAAGCACCTTGATTAGAAGCTCATTAACGAGGAAATGGGCGGCTTAGGCCTGAGCAAACAGAGCTGACAGGCTACTAAACACACACACTCAGTCACACACACTCACACACACACAGTCACACACACACACACACACACACACACACACACACACACACACACACACACACACACACACACACGGCTTCTGCTCCCTGGAGTGGCTAATAACTTTAAAAAACGGCACTTATAATGAGAATAAAGGCGCTGGAGTCATACACATACACTGCTGTGAAAGTGAGGCTGAGACGGAGGGACAGAGGGACGGAGGGACAGAGGGACAGAGGGACGGAGGGACAGAGGGACGTGGACAGAAGAATGTGGACATCCGCCTTGTTTCTTTGTTTCTTTGTAATTTTGCTTTTCTTCTTCGTTTAGAAACGCCATTGATGTTATTATCTGTGTTTTATATTTTTCTAATATTTTATTATTATTATGTTAAACTGTTGGGGCGGCACGGTGGCTTAGTGGTTTAGCATGTTCTCCTCTCAGCGCTAGGGATTCCCGGTTCGAATCCCCATCTGGGTGGAGTTTCCATGTTCTCCCCGTGTCCACGTGGGTTTCCTCCGGGTTCTCCGGTTTCCTCCCACAGTCCAAAAACATGGATCAAGTCAATTGAGTTCTCCAAAATTGCCCCATATAGAGTGTGTCTGTGTGAGTGAGTGTGTGTCCAGTGATAGATTGGTGTCCTGTCCTGGGTGTGTCTGCCCAGCGCCCCAAATTCTCCCCTGGATGTACATGGGGAACCCCCCCGCGAACCCTAATAGAGGATAAAGCGGAAGATAATGGTTGAATGAATGTTGGGGCGGCACGGTGGCTTAGTGGTTTAGCATGTTCTCCTCTTAGGGCTGGGGATCCAGGTTCGAAACCCAATCTGGGTGGAGTTTGTATGTTCTCCCCGTGTCTGCGTGGGTTTCCTCCGACTCCCACAGAAAATGGATCAAGGTCAATTAAATGCTCTAAATTGCCCCATATAGAGTGTGTGTGTGAGTGAGTGTGTGTCTAGTAATAGATTGACGTCCTGTCCTGGGTGTATCTGCCCAGCGCCCAAAACGTTCTCCCCTGGATGGGCCCGAGTAGACCCCGCGACCCTAGCAGAGGAATAAGTTGAAGATAAAGGATGGATGGATATTAAACAGCTTTTTGTTGTTTATCTATAAATAAAATGTATTAATATTATTATGATTACTTCTGCTGCAAATAATTTGGGGGCAACAGTTTGGGGAAGGTCCGTACCTGTTTTGGTATGACGCATGAACATGACATTTAATCACGCGGGCCAGGGGGCAGGCCAGGGGCGGGCCGGGGGCAGGCCGGGGGCAGGCCGGGGGCAGGTGGTAACTCCTTCTGTGCTGGAGAAATGAAACTATCCACCACCTGTAGGATGGTTCTTTAGGGTGGTGGTGCAACGTTGCTCTGTGAGGTGTGCAGTATGACCACAGGCTACAATATTTCAGTTAATTAGTTATTCGTTATTATGTTTTACTGTAAGTGCTGTGTGTTGTGTTATTTACACAAGCTCTAAAATTACAAAAGATTTATCATAAGATTCCACCTGACCTCCTGACCTCCTGACCTTCAACACTAATTGTAATGTGTGTAAGAGAACGAATGTGTGTGTGTGTGTGTGTGTGTGTATGGACTAAAAACTTTACTTATCATAAAACACAGACAATGCATTTAATTATAAAAGGTAACAGTGCGACCTGTGTGTGTGTGTGTGTGTGTGTGTGTGTGTGTGTGTGTCCGTGTGTGTGTGTGTGTCTTTGGAAGTGACCTCTCCTCTCAGTATTCAAACGATGCAAATGAGCTGAAGTGTAATTATTGTGCTGAGTAATTAGTGTATAATTAGTGTACGAGCAGCAGCTTATCTGAGCCTCTGTTCACGTTTACACATCGCATTGATTATCTCAAGCCCCTCCCACTTTTACATACCGTTATACCACAAGGCCCCACCCCTTACCCTAACCTTAACCTTTAATACCTCGTCCTTCTTTTGAAAGTCGTTAACATTTACTTTATTAGTTTATGAGTGGATTCGTACCTGTGTGAACTTCTTCATTCTTGTTCTTGTGTCTCTCTCTGTCTCTCTCTCTCTCTCTCTCTCTCTGTCTCTCTGTCTCTCGTCCCGTTCTCGATCCCGTTCTCGTTCTTGGTCTCAGATGGATGATGTGTTATCGTTCCTGCTGATCGTGGATTTTTGTTCCACTGCTCGATTATCACTGAACTCTGTAATCAGGTTATGCGTCCGTCCGCTTCGTTTGTTCCGTATTTATTCATGTGGTCCATATTTAATTAAAACCATCAGCTTGGTGTAACTCGGTAACTCGTTGCATGTAATTTTTCTAATTAACTGCATTATTATACACATCGAATTAGTTCCCCGGCAACGAGACGTCGTCCTGAGCGTTTCTAATAATAGATAAGAATGAATCCAGATTCAGTTCAGTCTGAGATAATGAGATTTACGTTAATGTAGATTAATAAGTTAATGCGCTGAACTATAAACTCACATTAAAATAATCCCGGTCCCACAGTGAGCCGCATTTCAGAAAATAAACCTCAACGCATCCTCAATAAATCAAAATCAATTCAAATAACGTCTTAATGAAGACCGTTATTAATCTATTTATATCCATCCATCCATTATCTTCCGCTTCATCCTATATCAGGGTCGCGGGGGGGGGGGGGGGGTTCCCCATGCCCATCCAGGGGAGAACGTTTCGATAGACCCAGGACAGGATGCCAATCTATCGCTGGGCACACACTCACACACACACACACTCTATATGGGGCAATTTGGAGAACTCAATTGGACTTGATCCATGTTTTTGGACTGTGGGAGGAAACCGGAGAACCCGGAGGAAACCCACGCGGACACGGGGAGAACATGGAAACTCCACCCAGATGGGGATTCGAACCGGGACTCCCTAGTGCTGAGAGGAGAACATGCTAAACCACTAAGCCACCATGCCGCCCCAACAGTATAACATAACAATAATAAAATATTCATTCATTCATTATCTTTTGCTTTATCCTCTATTTGGGTCGTAGGGGGGGGTTCCCCATGCCCATCCAGGGGAGAACGTCTCGGGCGCTGGGCAGATAGACCCAGGACAGGGGGGCAATCTTTTGCTGGGCACACACTCACTCACACATACACACTCTATATGGGGCAATTTGGAGAACTCAATTGGACTTGTTCCATGTTTTTGGATTGTGGGAGGAAACCGGAGAACCCGGAGGAAACCCACGCAGACACGGGGAGAACATGGAAACTCCACCCAGATGGGGATTCGAACCGGGACTCTCTAGTGCTGAGAGGAGAACATGCCAAACCACTAAACCACAGTGCAGCCCTTTATTTATATACACACAATAAAAGACATAACTGTAAATACAGCTTCATTAATATTAATATTCATCAAATATTCAGAACTTCATTTCTTTTCCACATTATTTATGTAGTTTTCTAACTTTATGCAAATTGGCTGGGTGTGTGTTTTTTTTTTTTTTTTGGATTTAGTATTTTCTTGGTTCCTATGCAAATCAGGGGGCGTGTCTTTTCCACGTTCATTTCTTTTTGTGCGTCTCTTGCAAATTGGTGGGTGTTGAGGTTTTTGTGTTTCCATCTCTGTGTTCAAATTGGTGGGTGTGGTCTGTTTACCATATTTACATATGGAAGAGATATTTATGGACTTCCAGGCTGGATGCAAATTGGGGGGTGTGATTTATTTATGTTTTATTTCCCTGACAGAATGCAGGATGAGTGGATGATGTATTTATATATGTATATATTTTTTTCTGGCATTATGCTAATTTATTCTGTGGTTTATAATTTAAACATTATAAAATTTTTATGTTAAATAGATGAATTGTTTATGAACTCGATGACATGTTTTTTTTTTGTATTTATTACTGACGGTATTTAAATTGGATGATGTAGTCTATTTACTCGTTCATTCGTTTTCCCGCCGCTATGCAAATTTATGGGTGTGGTTCATTTTTGTATTCATTGAGGGGTTTGGTATGTTCTCCGTATTGATTTCCCAGACTGTATGTAAATTAGAAGGTGTGGTGTCTTTTCCTTTAGATTAATAGAGCTTTGTCTCTGTGTGTGTCCCTTTGCAGATGACGTCCCCCCGTACTTTAAAACGGAACCGGTACGTTCCCAGCTGCACCTGGAGGGGAACCGTTTGGTTCTCACCTGTATGGCCGAGGGCAGCTGGCCCCTGGAGTTCAAATGGATCCACAACAACACAAAGCTCACGCCCTTCTCTCTGGAGTACAGGTTGGTGTCCACATGACGAGCGGCCGAACGGACTGATGGGTCGGGGGGGACAGATGGCCGTCTTCTCATTTCCGATTCATCTCACCCGTTTCATCTGGTCCGTGTGTCTTGATTAAGTGCCAGACCCCGCCCCCTCACCCCGGCAGATCTGAAGCAGGTTCCCTTTGTGACGATCAGCGCGAGTTTGTTCCTAAAATGCGCCCCGTCCTCAGCAGCCCTGCCGGTCGATTAGGGTGAGCGATACCCGGAGACGCCGCTCCCAGATTAGTCCGATCAATCCCTGTCTGCTCGGGAGACGTCCCTGAATACCATCTGAGATATTACTCCTGTCACGGACGCCGTCTGAGGACACCATGTGATCGCTGGCACCAGGTGATGAGATTACACACGGACGTCCTCTCGTCCAACCTTCGGTCTCTGCACCCCTGTCCACGTCTGCCGCGCGAGTCCCTAAAAACGGGATGAGGTGCGAGATGAGGGGCGTCCTCCTGAGATGATCGATAACCGTGATTTATTTTAATATCAAACAGAAAGACGTCTGAAGAGATGACGTCTGAGAAAACTGGACCTTCCATCAACATCAGACGTTCTAATATACAGAACGTTGAGCTCCTGTCTGTCCCCCAAACTACATCAGACATCGGGTCCCCGCTGTCCCCGTCCAGAGCCAAAAATACATCACTGATCTGCTTCAGGACATACAGCATATAAACAAATGTATGAGGACACCCTCACATTACATCTACAGAAGCTTCGATGACGTCCTGTTCTGTCTCCTCGTTTGCACTCTGAGACGGTTCTGGAGTTTGTCTTCAGACTCTGAAATTGGCTGAGAGGACCTGGCTCACAATCTCAGTTCTGATTCAGGTCCAATCTGTCGGATGAGTTCAAGTTCAAGCTCAGCTTCACAGAGTTATACACCTTTAAACCCCCGAAGAGCGAGACCAAGAGACAGCGGCAAGACAAAACTTTAAGGACGAAACCTTGTGAGGACCGAGGCTCAGTGGGGGACCTTGAGCGGGGGGCAGCATCATCTGTCTCACATGTTGTGGAGCAGTTTAATTCTTCTGATCGTCGGCATCCATCTGAACCCGCGATCCGGCGGGGGGGCGGGGGAGGAAGTGACATCACGATGAGTAGGGAGCGTCAGCGTGTCGGCTGCGACGGCGTGCGGCGGGTTCGAGTGAAAGGCTTTTTTTATCTGCACTCAGACGAATGACGCTAACCTCGTTTAACCGGAGACACGTCGCCATGGAAACACTGTCACCGACACGTCTGCACCAGCTACCTGCCAACCACATGTGCACATCTCCCATGATCTCCATATGTCTCTCGCTCGCTCGCTCTCTCTCCTCGTCCTTCTGTCTGTCTCTCTCTCTCTGTCTCTCTCTCTCTCTCTGTCTCTCTGTCTCTGTGTCTCTCTCTGTCTCTGTGTCTCTCTCTGTCTCTGTGTCTCTCGCTGTCTC
>JAFMOC010000154.1:375000-385000 GCA_019802505.1 Corydoras sp. C115 | reverse complement strand
TTCGACGGGAACAGTCCACTGATCCGCTATGTGCTCGAGGTTTCAGAGAACAGTGAGTACACACACACACACACACACACACACACACACACACACACTGTTCCTCTATATTCTCTGTCAGTTCCCTTTGGTATGTTCTCTGATGATCAGCACCATGGACAGGGCAGGGCTCATTAGGGTGGTGGATGATGCTCAGTACTGCAGTCACACTGACGTGCTGGTGGTGCAGGTGTGTGAGTGTGTGTTGGTGCTGCTGGAGGTATCCACTCACTGTGCACTCTTTTACCCTCATCCACCTTAGTAGGCCCCCTGTAGGAGGACAGTGGTACCACAATAATTCACCATTGAACTACAGTAACACAGTATAAGTGTACAGTATTTGTGCTTGACCCCTGTGTGTGTGTGTGTGTGTGTGTGTGTGTGTGTGTGTGTGTGTGTGTGTGATTAGATGCCCCGTGGATGCTCCTGATGGCCGAGGTCCAGGCCGAGTCCACGGCGCTCACCGTGAGTGGACTGACTCCAGCTCGTTCGTATCAGTTCCGTCTGTGCGCAGAGAACAACGTGGGACGAGGTCCATTCAGCACCGAGACCCAACGGTGAGAACACACACACTCGCACCTCGCTCTGTATCCATCTCCCTCAGCATGTGTGTGTGTGTGTGTGTGTGTGTGTGTGTGTGTGTGTTATAAATCAGTGTGTAAGTGTGTTAGCAGACAGGAAGCAATAAAAGAGCTGGACCTTTTCCTCGCTCTGCTGTAGAACTGGAATAACTCACATCTACAGCTAGACTCTCCTGAGACCCTGTGTGTGTGTGTGTGTGTGTGTGTGTGTGTGTGTGTGTGTGTGTGTGTGTGTGTGTGTGTTGAAAATATAGCGTTTCAGCCGAGCGCAGCATCTTAAAGGACTCATTCTGACAGAATAAATCCACTTTAGAATTCAGGGCTTGTTGAGGAACGTGATTTAGGACACAGCCACTAAACCGGGTGTGTCCCGTATGTGCACTACGTAGTCTGTATGTAATCGTTAAAGCTCGTTATGGGATTAATAATCGTCGTCTTGAACAAGATCCTCGTTACTAACCGAATCCGTGTTGTGTGGTTCAGGACACGTCCACTTCACTTCCTGTCCGTGTCAAAAACACAGTGAATATGAAGTGTGATTTGGGACGAGTCCTCAGTGGATTAACGATGGTGGGTTTTTTTTTTTTGTGCACTACGTAGGGAGTGACCTAAATAGAATTTGTGCTTTGGGACACAATTACAGCGTCCTGACGAATGTGTTTATACTCAGCGTACAGCAAATAGGCTGTGCGATTTGGAACACATCCATTAACGACTGCGGAACGAGTTTGTGTCCAATATACACTAAGTAGGTTGTGTGATTTAAGACACATCCTTAATTAGTTGTCAAGAGTAATTGCGTCCAACATGCAGCAGAGGGTTTGTGGTTTGGGACGCGTCCAGAGTCTTATAATGGTACCTTGTGCACTTTATAGTGAGTTGTCTGATTTGGGACACATGGTGTTTTAGTGGAGTGTGGTCAACCCAAATGAGTGTGAGGTTTGGAACACAGCCGCACGAAGCTGATGTCTCTTTAAAGGGGTGATTGGTTTGGGACACGTCCACAGTGAACTGGTGTTTTAGTGTCTAAAATTTCAAGCAGAATATGTGATTTGGGACGCAGCCACCATCATTTGATTTTGATGTCGACGTGCACTTTATAGTGCACTTGGTGAATACAGAGTGAAATTTGGGACACGTCCGCACAGACCTAATGACGAGGTTCTCGGTGCAAACAAGTCAACGGTGTGCGATTTGGGACGTTTCCACGTCTGATCGATGATGATGATGTTCATGTACACTATAAAGTGAATGCAAAGTGTGGTTTGGGACACAGCCATGGGGGAATAATGCTAGAGGTCATAAGGGACATTTGATTTGGGACACATTTGGGACATTTGATTTGGGACACATTCACATTCTCATGTAATATAATGGGATTCCGTTTGGGACACAGCCGCACTACACTAATAAAGTGTGTATTTATCGTGTCCTTAAAAGTGTGAGTGGTTTGGGACATGTCCACACAGAACCAGTGATTGTGTTTGTGTGCCCTAAATACCAAATCGGATCTGTCCATCCACTGCAGACAGATATTTATGCACACTATATAGTGCACTAGGTGATTAGAGTGTGTTATTTAGGACACTGCACTGATTTGTTTGTCTCTTTGCACCTCATGATTGATGAGGTGTGAGATTTGGGACGTGTCCACACTCCTCTGATGACGATGTCTGTGTGCACTAAATGGGTCTGTGGTTTGGGACGTGGCCGTGCTGGAATGACATGCTCGTTATATTTAAGGGGACACTCGGTTTGGGACACGTTTACAGAGTGTTGTTCTGCACTCTAATGGAGTGTGGTTTGGGACATGTCCACACTTAGTGTTGTTGGTTCCCTACGCAGGGTGTCTCTACCGGAGGAACCCCCCAGCGCACCACCCCAGAACGTGATCGCCAGCGGCCGGACCAACTCGTCCATCATGATCCAGTGGCAGCCCCCCCCTGAGAGTCAGCAGAATGGTGCACTCCGAGGATACCTCATCCGGTTCGCATCCACAGCGCCACCTTCAGAGCCATCTCATTAACCCTTTAATGTGTCACCGTGCAGTGATGATGTCATCATCTCCACCCACCAATCAACAACTCTGGAACCATTAAACACCAATCAACGTCCACATTCTGATGTCACAGTTAGGAACATTTAGTTCATTTTTTCATCCATTATTTACCCTTTAATCCTCCACTAGGGTCGTGGGGGGTGGGTTCCATCCCATCCAGGGGAGAACACTTCAGGCACTGGGCAGATACACCCAGGACAGGGGGGCAATCTATCACTGGACACACACACTTTCACAGACACACACACACACACACTCTATATGGGGCAATTAAGAGCAGGGATGGCATAGTGGTTTAGCATGTTCTCTCAGCACTAGGGATCCAGGTTTAAATCCCAATCTGGGTGGAGTTCCCATGTCCTCCCCATGTCCGTGTGGGTTTCCTCCAGGTTCTCCGGTTTCCTCCCACAGTCCAAAAAAAATTGTATTCAAGGTAAATTGAATGCTCTAAATTGCCCCATATAGAGTGTGTGTGAGTGTGTGTGGGTCCTGGGTGAATCTGCCCAGCGCCCGGAACGTTCTCCCCGAAGTGATGAAGCAGAAGATAATGAATGAATGAATTCTAAGCAGCCAATTCACCTTGAATCCATGTTCTTGGGCTGTGGGAGTCTGATGAGTCTGATTTCATTACAAATGAAGAGCGTGATTAGATCTTTAGATGTTCTGTTGGGTTCTGCTTGGTTCTGCTGCTCTGTCTATATTACAGTCACAGGCAGAGTGCCCGTTCTCCATCCGTTAACCCGTCAGGAGCCGGTTCTCGAGCCGGAGCGGGGTTTAGAACCCCAAACGCTTCGTTAGACGAGAATAAAGGATCCGCTCGAGCACGTGGAACGTTCGGGATGTCTGTGCATTAATATTTATATTTATACGTCTCCTAATTCCACCGGCGGAACGCAAAGCCCTCGCTAATCTCCGGCTCGGGTTCCGTCGGTTCTCCTCTCGGTTCTCCGGCTCTGTGAGCTTCCTCTCGCTGCTGACAGACTGCAGGTTGTTTCTGGCACAGCAGACATAAATATTTATGCCTATCGCTTGGGCCCATATGGCGCACTCCATCTCAAGAGGTAGAAGTACTGGAGAGAGAGAGAGAGAGAGAGAGAGGAGCGAGAGAGAGAGAGACAGAGAGAGCAAGGGAGAGAGAGAGAGACAGAGAGGAGTGAGGGAGAGTGAGAGAGAGGAGTGAGGGAGAGAGAGAGAGGAGTGAGGGAGAGAGAGAGAGAGAGAGAGAGAGAAAGAGAGAGCAAGGGAGAGAGAGGGGGAGAGGAGAGAGAAATGAGAGAGAGAGAGAGATCGCCATCTGTTGTTGGAATGTGAAATCGCAATTAATATTTCAGTTGCATTAAGACTTCAGTTTAAACCATAAATACCAACATCCTCTGAGAAAACACCAGCATTCGCATCCAGCAAACACTCGCGAATGCCAAATCAACAACTCACATCTGCAATACTCACAAACATTAGAGTTAATCACCAAAAAACAGCACGCAGCTGTGTACTGCAAACATCCGAATATACAGATTATATAAAGCAGCAAACACCAGCAAAAAATACCATTCTCAAACAAACACCAGCATTCTTAATCTCCAGCATCCTTAAACAAACACCAGCATTCTCAAACACCAGAATTTCCAAACACAGGCATTCTCAAAGACCAGCATCCTTAAACACCAGCATTCTCAAACAAACACCAGCATTCTCAAACAAACACCAGCATACTTAAACTCAAGCATCCTTAAACAAACACCAGCATTCGCAAACAAACACCAGCATTCTTAATCTCCAGCATCCTTAAACAAACACCAGCATTCTCAAACACCAGCATTTTTAAACACAGGCATTCTCAAAGACCAGCATCCTTAAACACCAGCATTCTCAAACAAACACCAGCATTCGCAAATTCCAGCATCCTTAAATAAACAGCAGCATTCTCAAACACCAGCATTCTCAAACTCCAGCATCCTTAAATAAACAGCAGCATTCTCAAACACCAGCATTCGCAAACAAACACCAGCATTCTCAAACTCCAGCATCCTTAAATAAACAGCAGCATTCTCAAACACCAGCATTCGCAAACAAACACCAGCATTCCCAAACTCCAGCATTCTCAAACTCCAGCATTCTCAAACAAGCACCAGCATTCTCAAACAACCACTAGCCAATTTTAATGTTATCAGTATTCTCATCCAGCAAACACCAGCATTTTCAAACTCCAGCATTCTCAAAGAAACACCAGCATTCTTAAACAAACCGCAGCATTCTCACAAGGTACCTTTATGTCCCAGCTACCGTCTCACGGGTCTACCAGTGGACATCCAGTACAAAAACATCTCCAACCCCGAGGTCACCAACCTTCTCCTGGAGGACCTGATCATCTGGACCAACTATGAGATGGAGGTGGCAGCGTATAACGGAGCTGGACTGGGAGTCTACAGCCACAGGGTCACAGAGTGGACCCTGCAGGGGGGTAAGAACCGAGAGCCTTCAGGTATGGAACCATTCTATGAAGAACCAGATGGTTAAAGTTGGGTCTCTCGCTCTCTCTGGTAGTTCCCACCGTCTCTCCGGGAAACGTTCAGGTGGAAGCCGTGAACTCCACCAGCATCCGCTTCACCTGGACCGCGCCCAACCCGCAGTTCATCAACGGCATCAACCAGGGCTACAAGGTCCACTCACACTCCGCATCGGACTCGCCAAAGGTCAGATCGGACGTCTGTAGACCTCTAACTCCATCCCTTCCTCGTCCTGCAGCTCTTAGCCTGGGAGGCTGGACACGGGGAGGAGCTTATGCTGGTCACGGTGCGTCCGAACTTCCAGGACGGCGTCCACGTGGGCGTCATCGGCGGGCTGAAGAAGTTCACTGAGTACTACACCTCGGTCCTGTGCTTCACCACGCCAGGGGACGGGCCGCGCAGCGCCCCCCAGAGGATACGCACCCACGAAGACGGTGAGATCCCGAGACGGTGACGCCGGACGTCCACGCGATAACGAAGCTAACGTGTGTCTTTGATCTGTCTGAAGCCCCCGGTGCCGTGGGACATCTGAGCTTCACCGAGATTCTGGACACGTCTCTGAAGGTCAGCTGGAAGGAACCCAACGAGAAGAACGGCGTTCTGACCGGTGCTGCGTCTATTTACATTGACATCGAAAGTATATGGACACCAATTTACACAGTTACACTGAGTCCTCTGTGTGTGTGTGTATGTGTGTGTGTGTGTGTGTGTGTGTGTGTGCAGGCTACCGTATTTCGTGGGAGGAGTTTAACCGAACGAACACTCGTGTCACACACTACCTGCCCAACGTCACCCTGGAGTACCGCGTTACGGGCCTCACCGCTTTAACCACGTACACCATCGACGTGGCCGCCATGACGCTTAAAGGACAGGGACAGCGCTCCTCGTCCACCATCTCCTCCGGAGTCCCACCAGGTACACCCCCCAATCACCCCCCATTCACCCCCCATGAGATCAGACAGAAGGTCTGGTTCTAGTCCATCTCAGACTCGTTGGTTGGGGTTGAGGTTCTTCGTGGGTCAGTCTTCATGGACCTTCATCATGAAGAGCAAGCAGCCTTCCCTAAACTGTTCCTACGAATTTGGCTTGATTTCGTGTTGCAAACGCCATGAGCTCTACGTTTTAAAATGTTAAACTGTTATTAACGGTGATATTCTGTATGTAATGAGGTTCTGTTGGTTCTGCTGGTTCGGTTCCTCTGTAGAACTTCCCGGTCCTCCCACCAACTTGGCCATCTCCAACATCGGGCCGCGCTCCATCACCCTGCAGTTCAAACCCGGCTACGATGGGAAAACCTCCATTTCTCGTTGGCATGTGGAAGCTCAGGTGAGAGAACCTTCAACGGGTTCGAGTGGAAACTGGGATCAAAGGGACGGAGTGGAGAACCTTCACCTGCATTCAGAGGGTGCCGGGTGTGGCCCCATGATCTGTGGTAGCGAGGGCCGGAACAGTGGGGTGTTCTATATTTAAGTGAATAAAGTAATAAGTTGTAAAGGGCGTGGCTTTAATCTAAATAAACCCCATAAAGAGGTGATATGAGTCCCGGCGTGTAGTGGAGAACAGCGCCACCTCTTTACGTGATTTATTCAGAATAATACACAACCTCGAGAGTCTGATTGCTTTAATAAAACTCTTACAAACACACTGTAATAAAAAAAATGTGTTTATTAAAAGCAAAATTGACGTAATCTAGTCCAGTTTTTAAACAGGATTCCGGTTTCTCTAACAATTACTGCCCTCTAGTGGCCAAATTACAGAATGCAGTTTATAAAAACAGGTTTAGTACTGATGGTGTTTATATCCATTCATTATCTTCCACTTTATACTATATTAGGGTCACGGGGGGAGGGGGGGTTCCCCATGCCCATCCAGCGGAGAACGTCTCGGGTGCTGGGCAGATACACCCAGGACGCCAATCCATCGCTGGGCACACACTCACACACACTCTATATGGGGCAATTTGGAGAACTCAATTGACTTGATCCATGTTTTTTGGACTGTGGGAGGAAACCGGAGAACCCGGAGGAAACCCACGCGGACACGGGGGGAACATGGAAACTCCACCCAGATGGGGATTCGAACCGGGAATCCCTAGGGTGTTTATATGAATCTGTATTTTATGATTTAAAAGAATGTATTGTATATCACACACTGATACCAATGTGAAGCACTCAGAGGGGTGTGTTATTGATGATGATGTCATGGCTGGACCTTGTTTTAATGTGTTGTGAGGCTGATCTTTAGAACCTTTGGCATTAACCCCTCAGCTCCTGATGTTCTGAAGACTCCTGTTCCAGAGGGTTTGTTTGAGGTTTGTTCGTGGTTCTGCAGAACTGAATGTTTGAGAGAACCGATATTTAGAAACTGAGCATGATGCAGGATTCAGACTATGAGAACGTGTTGGGGAACACCTGTCCCGGAGAACCTCCTTATGATTCAGCTCTGAGTCGGTGTGTAGTATCTGAAGGTCACCGGGGAACACGGTGGATTTTGGGTGGATTTTTTCTCCGCGAGCGTTCCGAATAACACAATAAGAAACGGAGGCGGCCGAGAAAGTTCCTGGAACTGATGATGGTTTCCAAACTGTCCTCAGATCGGGGTGATCGGTGAGACTGAGGACTGGGTGATGGTGCACCAACCGACCAACAGCGCCGACGTGCGATCCATAGAGGTTCCTGCACTCAACCCCTACACCTTCTACAGGTACGTCCTTCTAAATCAGCAACAGCGCCCTCCTCTGCTGTCACTTCGCTCCTGGTGGAGGACGCGCCAAGTGGACCGAAGTACTGAGAGACCTGCGGGAGCCTTTATGACATCACAACCCTGTGTGGTGCCCTCAACGTTTTGAAGTTCAAACGCTGAATTCAGAAGGTTGATCCAGATTTTAAATGTTGCTTTGATGTTGAGACCTCCACCCACCGTACATCCTTTATGTTCTGTTTACACTTTCTAACGACTGATCTGTAGAACCGTCGTCCGTGTCTGAGGTCCACCCGTAATTCTGATGGTTGTGCGCCCCCTGCAGGTTCCGTATGCGTCAGGTGAACATCGTGGGAACCAGTCCTCCCAGTCAACCGTCACGAAAAATCCAGACCCTCCAGGCTCCGCCGGACATGGCACCCGTTAACGTCACCCTGCGGACCGCCAGTGAGACCAGCCTGTGGCTGCGATGGGTGGTACGTCTGGACGCAGATGACTTCCTGTGTGTGATGTACGTTCCTGTCGTTAAGCCTGAGTGATTAACGAGTGACTCCTGTCTCCTGAAGCCCCTCCCGGAGTGGGAGTACAACGGGAATCCAGAGTCCGTGGGTTACAAAGTACAGTACAGTCGGATTGGTCCTCACTCCAAGCTCCTGAGTCACGTGATCCCCGACCGGCTGGAGAGGGAGTTCACCATCGAGGATCTGGAGGAATGGACCGAATATGAGGTCAAAGTTCGGGCCATTAACGGCATCGGCGCCGGACCGTGGAGCCCACCTGTACGAGGTCGAACCCGGGAATCAGGTAGGACTCCAAGTCTGCCCTGATCTAAAATCCATGGGTTCTGTTAGAAGAACAAGGCGGAGTGTGAGGATTCTCACCCGGGTTCCTGCACCTCACCTGGGTTCCTGTGCCTTACCAGGTGCCTCAAAGTTCAGACAATAGTGTTCAGGCTGTAGGTGTGAGGTATCTGAGGTGTGAGGTGTCTGAGGTGTGAGGTGTGTGAGGTATCTGAGGTGTGTGAGGTATCTGAGGTGTGTGAGGTGTGAGGTATCTGAGGTGTGAGGTGTGTGAGGTATCTGAGGTGAGTGAGGTATCTGTGGTGTCTGAGGTATCTGAGGTGAGTGAGGTATCTGTGGTGTGTGAGGTATCTGTGGTTTTTGAGGTATCTGAGGTGTGTGAGGTATCTGTGGTGTCTGAGGTGTGAGGTATCTGAGGTGTGAGGTGTCTGAGGTGTGAGGTGTCTGAGGTGTGAGGTGTGTGAGATGTGAGGTATCTGAGGTGTGTGGGGTGTGAGGTGTGCGAGGTATCTGAGGTGTGTGAGGTATCTGTGATTTTTGAGGTATCTGTGGTGTGTGAGGTGAGTGAGGTATCTGTGGTGTCTGAGGTATCTGTGGTGTGTGAGGTATCTGTGGTGTGTGAGGTATCTGAGGTGAGTGAGGTATCTGAGGTGAGTGAGGTATCTGAGGTGAGTGAGGTATCTGAGGTGAGTGAGGTATCTGTGGTGTGTGAGGTATCTGAGGTGAGTGAGGTATCTGTGGTGTGTGAGGTGAGTGAGGTATCTGTGGTGTCTGAGGTATCTGTGGTGTGTGAGGTATCTGTGGTGTCTGAGGTGTGAGGTATCTGAGGTGTGTGAGGTATCTGTGGTTTTTGAGGTATCTGTGGTGTGTGAGGTATCTGAGGTGTGTGAGGTATCTGAGGTGTGTGAGGTATCTGAGGTGTGTGAGGTATCTGGTTTTTGAGGTATCTGTGGTGTGTGAGGTTTCTGGTTTTTGAGGTATCTGTGGTGTGTGAGGTATCTGTGGTGTCTGAGGTGTGAGGTATCTGAGGTGTGTGAGGTGTGTGAGGTGTGAGGTATCTGAGGTGTGTGAGGTGTGTGAGGTATCTGAGGCGTGTGAGGTATCTGAGGTGTGTGAGGTATGTGAGGTGTGTGAGGTGTGTGAGGTATCTGAGGCGTGTGAGGTATCTGAGGCGTGTGAGGTATCTGAGGTATCTGAGGTGTGTGAGGTATGTGAGGTGTGTGAGGTAAGCCTGTGGGGTGCAGGGAGCCGTTTGGGGGAATTCAAGCAGGTTTTCGTTCTTGATGACATCATAACCGGGGCAATGAACCGTAC
>JAFMOC010000154.1:355000-370000 GCA_019802505.1 Corydoras sp. C115 | reverse complement strand
TGTGTTTGTGTGTGGGTGTAAGGTGTGTGTGTGTGTGTAAGGTGTGTGGAAGCATTAGTTCTGACCGTAACTCTGTGTGTGTGTGTGTGTGTGTGTGTGTGTGTGTGTGTGTGTGGGTGTAAGGTGTGTGTGTGTGTGTAAGGTGTGTGGAAGCATTAGTTCTGACCGTAACTCTGTGTGTGTTTGTGGGTGTGTGTGTGTGTGTGTGTGTGTGTGTGTGTGTGGAAGCATTAGTTCTGACCATAACTCTGTGTGTGTGTGTGTGTGTGTGTGTGTGTGTGTGTGTGTGTAAGGTGTGTGTGTGTGTGTGTGTAAGGTGTGTGGAAGCATTAGTTCTGACCATAACTCTGTGTGTGTGTGTGTGTGTGTGTGTGTGTGTGTGTGTGTGTGTGTGTGAATCAGGCACCAGTGGAGGAGAAGATCAATGGAGTTCTGCTGGGGTTCCGGGTTCGTTATCGGGAGCTCCTGTACGATCGACTTCGACCTTTTAACATCCACAAGATGAGCAAGCGCTCCAGCTGGACTGAGATCAGCAGTGAGTCACACATCACACACACATCACACACACATCACACACACATCACACACACATCCAGATGTTTAACAGCTGCAGAGTCTGATTGCTTTAATAAAACACTTACAAACTTAAACACTGTAATAAAAAACAAGCTCTGATTCAGAAATGTCTTCATTAAAACAAACTAAATCGTTAATAATCTGATCTTCTGTGACGTAATCTAGTCCGGTTTTTAAAGTGAACGCTTATTGCTAAGTAACAGGATTCCGCTTTCTCTAACAATCAAACACTGCCATCTAGTGGTCAAATTACAGAACACAGTTTATAAAATTGGGTAATGAATGTATTGTATATTCATAACAATATCTGGAGTACCACAGTTTGAGAAACTCTGCAATAAATTATTTTAAATCTTAAAATACAGATAAATCTAAACAACGAACCGATTCCCAAACAACAATAATATAGAAATATACAGCTGTTTTTATAAACTGCATTATATATTATATAATCTGTTAGAGAAACTGGAATCCTGTTCCTCAGCGATCAGCATTCACTCTAAAAACCTTGTGGAAGATCAGATTATTAACGATTTAGTTTTTAATAAAGACATTTCTGAATCAGAGCTTGTTTTTTATTATAGTGTTTAAGTTTGTAAGTGTTTTATTAAAGCAATCAGACTCTGGAGGTTGTGTATTATTCTGAATAAATCACAAAGAGGTGGCGCTGTTCTCCACTACACGCCGGGACTCATATCACCTCTTTATGGGATTTATTCAGATTAAAGCCACGCCCCCCGAGGCCGAACATTAGAACGGTTCTTTGTTTGTTTGAATTGTGGGTCTGTGATTTTGGGTTTAATGAAATTCTGTTGCTGTAACTCGTTTGTGATTCGGTTCTTCTGTCTCAGATCCATACAGCGTCCGGAACCTCAGTGACCCGTCCGTAACGCAGTACGAGTTAAACAGTGAGTACCGGCCACTTTATTAGAGCCACCTCCTCATTCCCTCACTGTCTGCTACATCAGCTCCACCTCGGTCTGATGGGTTCTGATGGGTTCTGATGGGACCTGATGGGTTCTGATGGGTCCTGATGGGGTCTGATGGGGTCTGATCGGGTTTGTAGTTCTACAGTTCCATTCTGTAGTCCCTCTGTTCCTCTACATGCTGTGTTCATACTCGGCTCTGACGATCGGGACCCCCGGGGGCTGGTGGATGTTCGTGTGCTGTACATCAGATTTGGAATCTGACGTCTGACGTGTTTCTGTGTTTCAGATCTGAGCAAACACAAGCGCTATGAGATCAGACTGAGTGTGTACAACGCGGTGGGGGAGGGGCCAGTCAGCTCGCCGCAGGAAGTCTTCGTGGGAGAAGCAGGTCAGTTGGTAGACTGGAATAATCAGGCGCTTTAGAACCACAGGAACCGTTCCGCAGATCTATCGGCTGTTTTTGGAACCGTGAGAGACTTCAGAGCAGCTCTGAATCCCAGATTTATTAAACTTCCACCAACTCCACCGCCGAGGAACATCAAACAACAAGAGTTTTTATCTCGAATCCAATAAGAGATGTTTAGAGCTCCCCCTGGTGGTGCGAATGTGAACAACAACAAAAAACACACTTTTACAGGAACCTTCCCAATGGAGAGTTCCCCCTTCCCCTTCTGGAACCATTTCATCCAAAAGCACCTACGCACATCGTAATGACTGCGGTGTTGGGACACGCCCACATTGCGCCACCAGGAGGCGTATTTAACACACAGCTGATTTTAAAACCGTGGTAGATGTTCAGGTTTTTAATCTTGCACCACTCGTCATCTCCACAGTGCCGACGGCTCCGCCCCAAAACGTGGCCGTCCAATCGGCCACCGCCACCCAGCTGGACGTCACGTGGGACCCCCCGCCTCCGGACACGCAGAACGGAGACATTCAGGGGTATAAGGTAGGGATGACGGGGTGAGCGGGGTGCGTGAGGCGGGTTGGTTAGCGTGCGTTAACCCGCGGCGGCGTGTCCGTGGCGTCAGGTGTTTTTTTGGGAGTACGAGCGAAAGAACGAGACGGAGAAGCTGAAGACGCTCTTCCTGCCGGACAAAGGGGTCAAGCTGAAGAATTTGACGGGCTTCACCACGTACATGATCAGCGTGGCGCCGTTCAACGCTGCCGGGGACGGCCCTCGCAGCCCACCCACCAGGGGGCGCACCCAGCAAGCAGGTACCGAACCGCATCCGCTCGTCTATTGTTGAAGCATCAGCTCCTCGTGTCCTGATTGGCTCCGCCCCTCTGTCCCGCCTCCAGCCCCCAGCGCCCCCAGTTTCATCCACTTCAGTGAGCTGACCACCACCTCGGTCAACGTCTCCTGGGGGAGGCCGGTCTTCCCCAACGGCATCCTCGACGGCTATCGCCTCATCTACGAACCCTGCAAACCCATCGACGGTCAGTATCAGATCAGTGGTGCAGGAATGAACCTGTAGGTGGCGCTGTGCGCTCTGCTGTGTAACGCCGGCTCTGTGTGTCTGAATTCAGGCGTGAGTAAGATAGTGACGGTGGACGTGAAGGACGGCGCCCCCCTGTGGCTGAAGATCAAAGACCTGGCCGACGGCATCACCTACAATTTCCGCATTCGTGCCAAAACCTTCACCTACGGACCTGAGGTGGAGGCCAACATCACCACCGGACCGGGAGAAGGTTCCGCCCCCAGTTTATTACATCATACCTTTAATTAGTACATAAGTCATTAAGAGTATTAAATATTCAATAAAGTCACACCCACATACTACACCTACTACATACTCATACTATATATACATACTACACCCACATACTACACCTACTACATACTCACACTATATACATACTACACCCACATACTACACCTACATACTACACCAACTACACACTCACACTATATCTACATACTACACCTACATACTACACCTACATACTACACCTGCTCCACCTACATACTACACCTACATACTACACCAACTACACCCACATACTACACCAACTACACACTCACACTATATCTACATACTACACCTACATACTACACCTACATACTACACCTGCTCCACCTACATACTACACCTACATACTACACCAACTACACCCACATACTACACCAACTACACACTCACACTATATCTACATACTACACCTACATACTACACCTACATACTACACCTGCTCCACCTACATACTACACCTACATACTACACCAACTACACCCACATACTACACCTACTACACACTCATACTATATCTACATACTACACCCACATACTACACCTACATGCTACACCCACATACTACACCCACATACTACACCTACATACTACACCTACATACTACACCTACATACTACACCTGCTACACCCACATACTACACCTACCACACACTCATACTATATCTACATACTACACCCACATACATCTACTACACCCAAATACTACACCCACATACTACACAGGAGTGTTTAATTAAGAGCTGGTTCCAGTAGTTTCTATCTTTGTTATATCTTTAAATCAAACTCATGTTCTGCGTCCTCATGTGCACTTCCAGGTGCTCCGGGGCCTCCTGGTGAACCATTCATCTCTCGTTATGGCTCTACGTTGACCATCCACTGGACGAGTGGAGATCCTGGAAGAGCTCCTATCTCACGCTATGTCATCGAAGCCAGACCCTCCGGTACCGACATGTTCCACACATCATCTGTTCTCTATAAGGTTCCAGTTCCTCTGTAACAGGGTTCTCTGTAGCTCCTCGTTAGTCTGCAGTGACTGATGTCATCACGCCGTCTGTCCAACAGCATTGATCCACAATTAAACCAATCACTGATGATGAGGTCTGAACCTCTCCACTTACACTTACAGAACTTCATCTCGTCTCAAAATCCTGGTCAAACACTGATTTTGGGTGAAGGAACCTGACTCTTTACTGTCGTATTGTCCTGAGGTGTCAGTGATGTGAAGGTCAGGACTCAGGTTCGTCCATACCATTCTCTATGGGCTTTCCTTTGGAACAGTAAAGGGCCTTCCCCAAACTGTTTTCCAGTTTGTTTCAGAGCACAGATTTAATTTGTGGGTTCAATCTCGTGCAGTGTTTCTCTGCGCCTGAGTGTGGCGCTCTTTCAGGAGCTGGTGAGGGTCGTGGTGATGAACGCAGTTCCCTCTGATTTATGAGTCCCGGCTCGGTGTTTAAAGTTCTAATCATTTCACTCGATGCCCATAAAACCCGGTAGAAGGCGGTGAGGGCTGAAGTGGGCGGGGTTATCTCTGTTATCGTGTTAAAGCTGGAGGACTAACGCTGATGTCTCCTCTCACTGAACCAGACGAAGGCCTGTGGGACATTTTAATAAAGGACATCCCAAAAGAGGTGACATCATACACCTTCAACATGGACATCCTGAGGCAGGGGGTCAGCTACGACTTCAGGATCATCGGCGTCAACGATTACGGATACGGATCCCCGAGTCAGCCGTCGCCCTCGGTCTCAGGTTAGAGCTACAGCTGCCGGATGGAGGGATGGATGGATGATTAACTAATCAAGATAGATTCAATGATGAATTGGTGAAAATGAATAAATGAATACATAGAAAGATGGAGGATGGATGGATGGGTGGATGGTTGGAGGATGGATGGATGGATGGAGGGTGGATGGATAGATGTATGGATGGAGGATGGATGCATGGTTGGAGGATGGACAGATGGATGTATGGATGGATGGATGCATGGTTGGAGGATGGATGGATGAATGGATGGATGTATGGATGGAGGATGGATGTATTGGATGGATGAATGGATGCATGGTTGGAGGATGGGTGGATGAATGGATGGATGGAGGATGGATGTATTGGATGGATGAATGGATGCATGGTTGGAGGATGGGTGGATGAATGGATGGATGGAGGATGGATGTATTGGATGGATGAATGGATGCATGGTTGGAGGATGGGTGGATGGATGGATGGATGGATGAATGTATGGGTGGATGAATGGATGGGTGGATGGATGGATGGATGGATGGGTAAAATGAGTGAGTAAATGCAAGATGATCGGTTGGTCAAATGAGTGGGATAAAAAAGCCGAACTAACAGGATGTCATTCCGTCTGCAGCCCATAAGGTGTCGCCGTTCTATGAGGAGTGGTGGTTTCTGGTGGTGGTTGCATTGGTGGGTCTCATCTTCATTCTTCTGCTCGTCTTCATCCTCATCATCAGAGGACAGAGCAAGAAATACTCCAAAAAGGATATCGGTAAGTCCTGAAGTCTGAAGTTCTAAAGTCTCAAGATCCTTGAAACACGGTATAATTAGGGTCTAATTACAGTCTAATTATGGTCTGATTATGGTCTGATTATGGTCTGATTGGGGTCTGATTGGGGTCTGATCAGAGTCCCGGACTCATTTGGAGACGGCTGTGTTTGTAGGAGGACCTGACTGTATCACGTTCTCAGACTGTATCTCTGCGCTCGGCGTTCTTTACCCGCTGCTGCCTCCGGTGGGAGTTCCATGTTTTACATTTCTGAACAAACATGTTTTCCTTTGGCTGCAGTTTCACAAACCTTTTTTAGGACGTCGTCTGTCCGCGGCGTGGCTGCTGCTGCATAATGAATGAGTTCGGTGCGTCGGATGGAAAGGGTTTGATGTTTCTGGATGTGGATTCAGCGAAACTCGGGACGAGTCGGGTTTCTGTAATCCAAGAAAATTCAAAGCATTTAATGACCCGGTTTAATGTTTACTGTGAACTAGTTCCTGCAAATTATATAAGATGGTGTAAACAGAGGACACAGATGGACGACAGTCAGAACTACAAACTGCGGCAGGATGACCGGTGTATCTGTTAAAGTTAAGGTTAAATATGGGAACTGCTCCATCACCTGTGCTGGTTTTATGCCTCTGCGGTGCTGAGTCTGTAACCGTGTGTGTTGGAGGATGGATGGGTGAGGGGGAGGTGGGAGGAGCCTGAAGTGAAGAACCCAAACTGTGATTGTTCCTTCAGGAAACACTAACTGCACGTCTCTGACGCACGGTGACATGGTGGGGCTGGATGAGAGTCGCTTCCCCACGCTGGAGCTCAACAACCGCCGCCTGTCTGTCAAAAACTCCTTCAACCGCAAGAATGGAATCTATACCAGGTACCGCACCCTCACCCTCACCCTCACCCTCACCCTCACCTTCACCCTCACCCTTCCCGTCTGTCTGTCTGAAGTTTTAAACTTTTCAGACTAAGTAGAACCCATTAACAAACCAAGACTTTTAAGTTCCACCTCTGCTTTTCATCACAGAACAACATTCTGCAAACACCAATCAGGTGTGAGTGTTTATTAAAGCAATGAGGTACGAGAGGGGCGTGGCCTCAGTCTGAATCAATCACAAAAAAGAGGTATTGTTGGGCGCGAGGCATAGCTGAGTACAGTATTATTATTATCATTATTATATTATCATATTATTATCATATTATTATATTATATTATTATATTATATTATTATATTATATTATATTATATTATATTATATTATATTATTATATTATATTATTATATATTATCATATTATTATATTATCATAGCTGAGTATTAGTATTATTGTATTCACAATAATACACAACCTGGACGTCACGGTGGCTTAGTGGTTGGCATGTTCTCCTCTCAGTGCTGGGGATCCAGGATCGAATCCCCATATGGGTGGGGTTTCCATGTTCTCCCCGTGTCCGCGTGGGTTTCCTCCGGGTTCTCCGGTTTCCTCCCACAGTCCAAAAACATGGGTCAAGTCAATTGAATTCTCCAAATTGCCCCATATAGTGATTGTGTGTGTGAGTGATAGTGTGTCCAGTGATAGATTGGCACCCTGTCCTGGGTGTATCTGCCCAGCGCCTGAGACGTTCTCCCCTGGATGGGCATGGGGAACCCCCCCCCAATATAGGATAAAGCGGAAGGTAATGGATGGATGAATTTTAGAATGAAAGCCATTACATTTCTTTGCCCAACGCCGGGGTACAAAACAAAAACAAAAATAAAACCACAATAATGTACATCATTTACAGACAATAACAAAATACAGTAAAAAAATATAAATCAAAGTATAAGTGTGTGTGTGTGTGTGTGTGTGTGTGTGTGTGTTGGCTGATTTGGTCACTCTGTCCCTTACCTGGTGACAGGTGTGTGTGTGTGTGCACACCAGTAGGTGGAGCAGTTTTTCAGTGGGGGTGAGGGAGGTGTATTTGGGGGTGATGGTTGTAAATGTGGTATCGGTTCCTGATCTCTGTATATTTGGTGCATTCAGTGCTCTCACATCCATCCATCCATCCAAACAGAGCTGAGATGAATGAGTGTGTTTTAATTCGGTCGTGGTCGATGGTCCTCTGTGTGTCCGCAGGTCGCCCCCGAGGCCGAGTCCAGGGAGTCTGCACTACTCGGACGAGGACCTCAACACAAAGTACAGCGACCTGATCAAAGCGGAGAGCGGCAGCCTGACGGAGAAGAAATCCGAGCTGTCGGACTCGCAGGTACCGCCGCCCTCACGCTGACGGCGCCAGCACGTCCCGAGTTCGGAATGCGGGGCGAGTTGCACATAATCAGTTTATAAATAGCAAGCCGAGTGGCAGGGCCGTCGTCCGGTTACTGAGCCGCCCCGACTCTGAGGCGCTAATGCATCACCTCCATGAACGCGGCGTGACGCTGCTCGTAAAGCTGTATGATTCATAATCCGCCTGAAAGCCGCGAGTCAGTGCTTTTTAAAAAGAGGATCACTCACTCACTCACACACACACACACACACACACACCAACCATTATGAAACCACATGTTTCGCTGCCTAGTTTCAAAATAAACATCCCTTTTTTTTTCATAAATAAATCTTGTTACCACGAACGAGTCTCTGACCCCGTGATGGAGGAGTAACACAAACTGCAGAACACATGACCTACTGTCCACAGGGTGGCGCAATAAGGTGGGGGTGTGTGACAGAGTGTACAGTAAATGGATAAAGGGTTTAAACTCCAACAACACACACTCACACACCTGCACCACCACGACAACATCACTGCAGTGCTGAGAATGATCCACCACCCTAATGAAACCTGCTCTGTCCATGGAGCTGATCATCAGAGAACATACTAATATAGTGGATGCTCTCTCTCTCTCTCTCTCGCTCTCTCTCTCGCTCTCTCAGGGCAGTGATAGTGAAGGGGAGGTGGAGCCTAAGCTTCAGAACCAGGCTCACTCGTTCGTTAATCACTACATCAGTGACCCCACCTACTACAACTCCTGGCGTCGGCAGCAGAAAGGAATCTCCAGAGCTCAGCCTTTCACCTACGCTCCGTCGGAACCCAGCGACCACACCCCCGCTTCGGGTCCCTCCTCGTCTCCGGCCACGACGCCCAGCCCCGCCCACGCCGAGCCCCAGAGCCTGTTCAGGCCCAAAGGCAGTCGGACTCCAACACCCATGCAGCAGAGCTCGGCGCACTCCACCATGTACCGTCCACCCAGCAGCCTGGCTCCCCCGGCCACACCGCGACCACCCAGCAGCTTGGCCCCGCCCTCTACACCACGCCCACCCATCGCCGGCTTCTCCAGCTTCGTCTGATCGGCCGGTTAAAGTCACGTGACTGGGTATCAGGGTTCTCTCCACGTCGGGCATCTCGCGTTGGTTCCTCAGAGGTTCTGTCCTAAACGGTGCAACTAAGACCTTCTCTTTGGAGACATGCGGTCCATTTAAGGCACTTTGGAAACTTTCTGAATCTTAATTGTCTTATTACCTGTATTTTTGCAAGAGTTCTAGAGCCCTTAAAGGGTTCCAGGTGGAACCACCATAACTTTGTCCCAAATATAAAAAAAAGTTATTTAAGGTTGGAGGTTCGGAGCGCCGTTGGATTAGCACGTTGGTCGTTTTGAACAGATCCCGAGGCTTTTCTACGTAAAGTTGTCTATCCGATGGTTCTGTGGAACACGACGTTGAACTTCCACCCAACGTTCTCACTGGACTGTGACCTCGGCTCCCGGAACCACAACACTCTTCATGGTATCGTGTTGATTAGAACGTCAGCCATTCTGAGTTTGTAACATTAGAGTCCATGACGGTTGTAGTCTCGTGTCACGGGTTTGCTGTTCCACAGAAGTGTTTAGTGAAACGCCGGGTGACTGTTCTGCGGACGGACGGACGTCCTCTCCTCACCTTCATCCACACTGCAGTAGAGCGTAGCCTCATTTGTGTCCACCGCACCTTCCGCCTTTATTTTTCTACCTGTATACATATATATTTTTAAATGTTACTGCTTTGCTCGGTGGACGCACAGCGTGTCCATCGTGAGCGGGGTGGGACCCGGCGCAAAACATCTTAACGTTCTGTAATACAGAGTGAAATCAGGAAAAGAACCGTACGACTGATCTGATTGACGTGTTCTCCATATGGACAAAAGTATATCGGAATCTACAGATGACGTCTAGAACATCATGAAATTGAACCCACTGAAGCAGCTTCCGCACTTCTGTAAAGGCTTTCTACAAGATTTTCTCTGTGTTAAGGTTGAGGCCAAGCCCTTTACACCAAACATGGACTTTGCTTTGTTTGGGCTGGAACCAAACAGTTCCACAAACCTGGAAGCATTTAAAATCCTGCTGGTGAGAGATGTTATAGACCTGTGGTGATCAACCTGTGGTTGGTGATGTTTGGAGTAAAGGTTGGATGGTTGGATTGAGCCACCGAGTCAGACGGATGGAAAATGGGGTTTAAAGGAGGAACAGTTGGGGAGGTTGTAAGCTATAGAGGTATATAGATAGATATTTAGAGGAATTGATATGTAGACTGATGGTTAGATGGTTAGACAAATGAATAAAACCATTCTCATGGATTCATGGTGAGGTAAAGGGTTGAGGGTTGAGTTAAAGAGTGGACGAGGTGATGGAATAGAGGGATGTTCAGATAGATGATAAAAATCATTAGAGGGTTGTGTCTTCACTACATAGGACCACAGAAACATTAGACTCAGGAACTAAAGCCATGGTCAGTTGGAGATGGAGCTGAGGTCAGTTAACATCAGCATCAAACCATCTCTTGGTGGACTTTGCTTTGTGCCCTGAGGCTCTGTGTTTGGGTTCATGGGACTGAATGAACCACCTGAATTCAGCGATGAGAAGGGTGTTCAATACTTTTGTCCATATTGTGTATTTTGGAGCCTGAACACCAGAACAGTGAGGTTAATTTTCAGATATGTGAACCAGTACAGATGTTTTCTTCCTGCGTGAGAAGACTTTGTAGGTGACGTTCTCTTCAGAACGTGCAGTGATGAGTGAACGGTGGCGCAGCGCTCAGCGGTGCTTCATCTCGCCACCTACGCATCGTGAGACGGATTTAGCAGGTTTATGGATTGGTCCATCTCTTTTGCCCGGGTGTGTGGACCCCCAGGGAATTGATGATTTTTGGACGAGATCTTCGACGAGTTCATCAGTCAGATGTGGTGGCTACTTTTTGTCAAAGAAAGACAGATTGAAAACTGAGACCCTTAGAGAAATACCCACAGAGAAAATACCCACAATGCAGTTCAACCCACCTGTATGTACACTACTGCTTTACGTACGGTCACTTCTATTGCTTTTACGTGTAATAAGTGTGTATCGACTTTTACATCCAAAACCCACGAGCGAGGGGAACGAAGAGGAGTTTATTTTTAAATAAGGAGAACTAATGAAGGACCCCGTCACCCCCGACCGAGATCACTTACTCGGCATGACTTTGATGTGTCTTTGTTGTTGACTGGTGCTTTCATCGACGCCGAGAGATCGATCCAACACGGCGTCGTGGAATCAGGAATCGCGCGTGTGTGTGTGTGTGTGTGTGTAAGTGTGTGAGGAGCCGCCGCATCGCACACAGGAACTGCCAAACTACACACGGATGTGTGTTTCTTGTGATGTCACAACTCTGATGTCGTTTCTATGACTGTGTAACTGCACAAGTGTATCATTCCCGTCTGTCGCTTTGGATTATAGCAGTGTGTGTACCACCAGCAGTATTCATGATGAAGGCGTCCTTCAGTGCTTTATGAATTAGCATTAGTGCTTACGCTTTTGTTTTTATCCGAGCGTTCTCTGTGTTGCGGTGATTTTATTAAACGGAAATTCAATCACTCTGAAAACCTGAGATTCAATTTAGTCTATTTAAAGAAAATACAGGTTCCTTATCTGACATAGAACCTTACAAGCAATGTCTCTTTCCTGGAACACCACAGAGGAAAGACTACACAGTAGGAACCAGGGTCAATATACAGTGGACACGTTCCAAAGCGGGTGGCACGGTGGCTTAGTGGTTAGCACCATTCACCTCTCAGCGTTGGGATTCCCGGTTCGAATCCCCATCTGGGTGGAGTTTGCATGTTCTCCCCGTGTCCGCATGGGTTTCCTCCGGGTTCTCCGGTTTCCTCCCACAGTCCAAAAACATGGATCAAGTCAATTGGGTTCTCCAAATTGCCCCAAATAGAGTCTGTGTGAGTGAGTGTGTGCCCAGCGATGGATTGGCGCCCTGTCCTGGGTGTATCTGCCCAGCGCCCGAAATGTTCTCCCCTGGATGGGCATGGGGAACCCCCCCGCGACCCTAATAGAGGATAAAGCGGAAGATGATGGATGGATGGGAAAGAGAACACACCTCTTAATAACTGAATTTACACGTTTCAAATCCATCATCACATGTGTAATAAATTAAGTACTAGCCATGCTTTTGAGGGGAGCATTTGAATTTGACTCTGTGGAAACAGTTTGGGGAAGGCCCTGTTTTCGCTTATGCATGCAGCAGAGTTTGGTTTAGAAGAACTCTGTGATCCACACAGAGCTGTGACCTCAAGCCCGTCCAATACACCTTTTGGATGAAGATCGCAGCCCAGTGCCTCTCATCCAACAT
The DNA here is from genome assembly GCA_019802505.1 of Corydoras sp. C115. Lineage (NCBI taxonomy): Eukaryota > Metazoa > Chordata > Actinopteri > Siluriformes > Callichthyidae > Corydoras > Corydoras sp. C115. Next base: position 357,603 of record JAFMOC010000154.1, on the reverse strand, counting down.
CAGTACCTGACCTCCCAAATGAATTTATATGCAAATGCACCAACTTTCCCAAAACACCTTCCCAGATAGGTTTGACTGATGAGTTATAAGAGAAGAAACCGCTCAGAATGAGGCGTTGTAGAAGTGCTGATACTAATACTCATGTTAATACTCAGTACTTTATCTGAGGTACACTCTCAGACAAGTCCAATCCTGCACCTCATAACTGAGTCAGCACCCTCAGGGTACTTTTATTCACTGTTTGGTGGATTATATGTACAATGTTTTGGATACATTGGGGTCTAATATTTAATTCTATGGATTATTTTGACAGAAATTCACTCTTTTTGTTCTTAGTCCTGACAGCAGACCCATCTTATGGTCATAATGGTGTATTGACGTCATCGTGGGAACCGTTTTTCTCTCGGTATGGTTTAAAGATAGCTTTGGAATAAAGATCAGGGTCGCGTTACTTCGGTTATTTAGCTCATGGTGACGTCATAATAACGTTATGCGCGTTATTTATGATTTATAACACGTAAATACAGTTTGACGAGTAACAGTAGTGCGCATGCGCGAAAGCTGGTCGTTGGAGTAGCCTGAGGTGCTTAGTCAACGTTCAACGGTGAGCGGTGCGCATGCGCAGTGCCGTACAGAACCTCGCTTTATAGAGTTCCACACACACTGCCGAGATTAGAGAGAGAGAGAGAGAGAGAGAGACATACACACACAGAGAGAGAGAGAGAGAGACAGAGAGAGGGACATACACAGAGAGAGAGAGAGACAGAGAGAGAGAGAGACATACACAGAAAGAGAGAGAGAGACAAGAGAGAGAGAGAGAGAGACATACAGAGAGAGAGAGAGACATACACAGAGAGAGAGAGAGACATACACAGAGAGAGAGAGACCTACAGAGAGAGAGAGAGACACACAGAAAGAGAGAGAGAGACAAAGAGAGAGAGAGAGAGACATACAGAGAGAGAGAGAGAGACATACAGAGAGAGAGAGAGAGAGAGAGACATACACAGAGAGAGAGAGAGAGAGACAGAGAGAGGGACATACACAGAGAGAGAGAGACCTACAGAGAGAGAGAGAGACATACACAGAAAGAGAGAGAGACAAAGAGAGAGAGAGAGAGACATACAGAGAGAGAGAGAGACATACACAGAGAGAGACAGAGAGAGAGAGAGAGACATACAGAGAGAGAGAGAGAGAGACATACACAGAGAGAGACAGAGAGAGAGAGAGACATACACATACAGAGAGAGAGAGAGAGAGAGAGAGAGAGAGACATACACATTCAGAGAGAGAGAGAGAGAGAGACATACAGAGAGAGAGAGAGAGAGACATACACATTCAGAGAGAGAGAGAGACATACACACAGAGAGAGACATACACAGAGAGAGAGAGAGAGAAAGAGAGACATACAGAGATAGAGAGGGACATACACAGAAAGAGAGAGACATACACATACACAGAAAGAGAGAGAGAGACATACAGAGAGAGAGAGAGAGACATACAGAGATAGAGAGACATACACAGAGAGAGACATACACATACAGAGAGCGAAAGAGAGAGATAGAGACATACACATACACAGAGAGAGAGAGAGAGAGAGAGAGAGAGAGAGACATACACATACACAGAGAGAGAGACATACACAGAGAGAGAGAGAGAGAGACTTACACATACACAGAGAGAGAGAGAGAGAGAGAGACTTACACATACACAGAGAGAGAGAGAGAGAGAGAGAGAGGGGGGAGGGAGGGAGGTGTATTTAACGCGCTGACGTTTCGTTCGCTTCTAAATTCAGGGTTTATTGTTCGGAACTGTTTGGTGGGAGAACCCGGAGAAGTCCTGCGTTCAGAGCGTCCTGTAAGTTTAAACACAGTGTGTGTGTGTGTGTGTGTGTGTGTGTGTGTGTGTGTGTGTGTGTGTGTGTGTGTGTGTTTACGTTACTGTTATTCCTTTAGCTCTGTGGGTGTGTGTTGTGAGGTGTAGTGTGGTTGTTCTTGTGTGTTGTGTTTAGTTTAGTTTAGTTTAGTTTAGTTTAGTTTAGTTTAGTTTAGTTTAGTTTAGTTAATGTGTGTCGATGCGTTAACGTGTGACGGTGAGTTCAAAGTACAGTAGATTTGCCCGCAGGCAGCAGGATTAGCACACCTGAGCCGCTGACGTCACGCAGGTGTGTGGGTCTGAGTTGATCCGATTAAACAGCGTGATAAGACAACAGATCCGTTACTCAGATCGATAAATCTTTATTATTAATACAGAACTGTGTGTTGTTATGTAACTGTACAGAGCTCCCACACACACACACACACACCTGTCCTTCACACCTGTATGAGCGTGTCCTTTAGGTCCTAAGTGAGAACCGATCTGCACCGCAGGTTAACTTTAGTAAAGTTTTAGTGAGACACTTAAGTTTTAAAGTCCATTTTTAAAATCATAATGATTAAAATGTTTAGTTCTTATTATTTTGGGTTCATGGTTAGTTTTTAAATCTGTCTGAGGTTTTATTGTTAGTCGAATTCTGTCCTTCGGGGTCTGAATCATGTGATGTGCTTTTAATATAAGTGCATTGTCAGCTCAGACTGAGTGACATCATCAGGTGACATCATCACGCC
>JAFMOC010000154.1:307500-350000 GCA_019802505.1 Corydoras sp. C115 | reverse complement strand
TTTTTCTGAAGTGAATGGCCTGGATGGGCGGAGCTTAGATTTTGAGAGGGAGGAGCCACGGTTTGATGGAGAGAGAAAGCGTGCGGAATCACCGGCGCCCCCTAATGGAGGGATGACGAATGCTGGATCCAATCTGTCCTTAAACATCGACCTCGGGCCCTCGATGCTCGGGGACATCCTCAGTGTCATGGACCAAAATGGGCGGGGCCAACCCCCCAAAGGTGACTCTGAGTGGAGTTTAGATGTGTCCCGCCCCCTCAACGGTGGGGCGTCATCCACACAAAACACTGCACACCGTGCCACACCCAACACCACACAAAACACCACCGTACCCAACACTGCACCCCATGCTCCACCCAACACCATACCCAACACCACATACACTACACACCGTGCTCCACCCAACACCATACCCAACACCACATACACTACACAAAGCACTGCTGTACCCAACACTGCACCCCGTGCTCCACCCAACACCATACCCAACACCACATACACTACACACCGTGCTCCACCCAACACCATACCCAACACCACATACACTACACAAAGCACTGCTGTACCCAACACTGCACCCCGTGCTCCACCCAACACCATACCCAACACCACATACACTACACACCGTGCTCCACCCAACACCATACCCAACACCACATACACTACACAAAGCACTGCTGTACCCAACACCATACCCAACACCACATACACTACACACCGTGCTCCACCCAACACCACATACACTACACAAAACAATGCTGTACCCAACACTACACCCCGTGCTCCACCCAACACCATACCCAACACCACATACACTACACACCATTCTCCACCCAACACCACATACACTACACAAAGCACTGCTGTACCCAACAATACACACCGTGCTCCACCCAACACCATACCCAACACCACATACACTACACACCGTGCTCCACCCAACACCACATACACTACACAAAGCACTGCTGTACCCAACAATACACACCGTGCTCCACCCAACACCATACCCAACACCACATACACTACACACCGTGCTCCACCCAACACCACATACACTACACAAAGCACTGCTGTACCCAACATTACACCCCGTGCTCCACCCAACACCATACCCAACACCACATACACTACACAAAACAATGCTGTACCCAACACTACACCCCGTGCTCCACCCAACACCATACCCAACACCACATACACCACACAAAGCACTGCTGTACCCAACACTACACACCGTGCTTCACCCAACACCACACACCATGCTAAACCTAACCATCCGTCTAATGGTGGATACAACAGTGTGTACAAAGCTACACCTGCTTTTACATACAACGCTGTGTCTGACACCACACCCAACACCACACCCAACACCACCCCCACCACCCCCCACAGCTCGAGCATCAGCCATGATGACTTTCTGTTTATGGATGAGGATGAGGATGATGAAGAAATCAGAGTGTAAACATTCAGTCCACTCGAGCCGAGCGGCGTGGGCGTCGTGTTAACACGAACGGCGCGATTTGTTCTGACGATGTGTTTTCAGACCTTTATTCCATTCATTTAAACACTTTTACGCCAATAATGAACAAAACGCGCGTTTGTTACACAACAGACGTCACTCTTCTGTTTTATATCATAAAGTTTTATCCTTAAAGAAGAATCCAGAACGCAGCCAGCCAATCAGGACGCAGGTTCTATAGAAAGTTTTTAAAAATATATATTTCTTAATAAGTTTAAATTTATTAATTTGGGTTCTAAGTCGGTGCTGTTTATCAGCTTCGTTCTCGAGGAGCAAACATCTGTAAACCTTAAATTCATGTTTATTTTTTACTAAAGCATTTTTTTTTTGTACATCTGAACTTAACGAACCTTCAGTTTAACGAACTGATCACTCTGAGGTTTCGGGGTGAAGACCCTGACGCCGTGTCGTCGGTCACACGGTTCAGATGCTGTACAGACGTTCAGGTTAATGTAAACCAGGCTGATTAATTAATGAGCGGGAGTTAAATTGAGTTCCATCATTACAAGTGGAACATGTTCTCATCATGACTAATGTATAACCTTTATATATAAATATACAAAGCAGGTAGAGGTTGCTGCTGGTGTAATTGTGAGGGTCGTTCGATGACCGCGATCCGGTTCTGATATTAATTTACTAACGATATTTACCGCAATTTCTCTTAATTATTGATAAACTGTATATTTATTCACTTGGTTTTAGGTTTTAATTTGTTGCAGCGGTTTAGAGGGAAAAAAAAAAACTGTGATTTAGAACCAGAGACTCAGTTTATGCCCCGCCCCCATTCCAGTGCTGGACCCTCAGACCGCCAGTGGAGGTCGCTGTACATTGTCAGTATTTTTTTATTTTTTGCAGCCACTCATCACACATTAGATTCATCCTTTTGTTTCTACACTTATGTCTCTTTATACGGATTAGCACACCTGCACCACCACCACCACCCCCCCCCCCCCCCCGTCAGTGTCACTGCAGAGCTGAGAATCATCCACCACCCTAATCATACCTGCTCTGTCCATGGGCCTGATCGTCAGAGAACAGATGGACTACAGAATGGAACTGTAGAACTACAGAGTGGAGCTGATTAATAAATAATTAGTGCATTAACGAGGCGGATCTAATTGTGGCCCGTGAGTGTGAGGTGTTAATTAAACTGTGATACAGACCTCATTTCTAATTATGATTCGGTGGTTTGTTTCTCTGCTGGAGCCTGATCGTATGGTGCATTCTGGGAAATGGAGTTCCTCAGTTTGATGACAAAGACTGATGTATTAATCAGATGGACACTGATGAAGATGAAGACGAGTTCGTTTGTTTTCAGCCTTCTCTCTGCTGATGGTATTTAATTACAGCGGGGAAATTAACGGATCTTTAAGTACAACATGCTGAACTTTATTTCTTTATTCTGTATAAATAATGCTGTTTTCAAATAAACCTCAATTCCAGTGAAACGAGTTTGATTTTTAATTGTAATGTACATTTACGTCGTAATTAATGACACTCTTCATAACGAGCATCACACCTTCACACCTGCGCAGGTGCTGCAGCAACGGCAGCCAGCATTAACAACAAAACAGGGACGCACTCCGCTCTCATTAACACTTCAATGTTAAGAATTAACAATAAATCTAAATAAGTGACGTTGCAGAGACAACACACACTAACACACCACCACCACCACCCCGTTACTGCAGTACTGAGCATCATCCACCACCCGAACCACACCTGAGAACAGTACGGACTACAGAATGGAACTGCAGAACTACAAACTGTAGAAACGTGTGAGGAAACTCATTTTCACGATTCAAAATGTTAAATTCTTTGCAGAAGGGTAGACACGATTTAATCGATTAATCGATCGATTAAAACCGATTTAAAAACTACGTAATGCTCGTAACGAACTGATGACGTAACCGTAAGAAAACCTCGTCTCGGAGCTTCATTGAGATTTTTAGAAGGCGTTGGAACCGCAGAACCACAGGGGACGGATTTAGACCTGAGCTTTTGTTCTCGGCTGATTTAAAGAAAAAAAAAAAAAAAAAAAAAAAAGACATGAGATTAGAGCCTCGACCCATCTGAGTTCAGACGACGTGACGGAACGTGGGCGCCCCCTGGTGGACACCGGAGAAGCTGCATTGATGGAAGCGAGAGTTCGTTGATCACAGCTGACCCCCGAACACCGAGCCCAACAATAAAAACGTAATGACCACAAGCTGCTGCAGATGAAAAGCATCCGCAAAACGATGTAACGTCCACAGATTTATCTGAAGACGAGCGAGAGCGTGGAGCAGATTCATCTCTATTAGAACAAACAGCCATAATTGAAGCAAACAAACGCTGTAAACACGAGACAGCCGAGGCTGCAGGTACAGATTTATTAAAGATTAATCACACACTGCAGAACGTTCCAGAACGAGCTCAGATCTCGTAATGCTTCACAGGTTCCGGTTCCTTCTCCGCATCTCCTCCACGCTCCAGGTACAGCTCGTTGTAGGGGTACTGCTTCGGCGCCTGCGTGATTAGAACCACAGGGTTTACAAACACCCAGCACGACCAGACAGGATACACACACACACACACACACACACACACACACACACACACGGTTTATTTCATAACAATGGACTCTGGCCCGTGGTGTCTGACTATGAAGGGGCAGGATCTGGAGGATCTTTTAATCTGGAGGAATTACTCTTTAAACACTATCTGGGAAATAAGGAGCTCTGTGTGTGTGTGTGTGTGTGTGTGTGTGTGTGTGTGTGTGTGTGTGAAAAGACAGAGAGACGTACCACTGCTTGATAAGCGGGGAACATCTGCCCCAAGCCAAACATGAGCATCATGAAGAACAAGAAGCAGCCCATGTGTTTATACATGGTGTTCCAGTCGACGGGAGTCGGAGACGTGTCCACTCTGTTTCTGGTGTACATGTCAAAATCAAAGTGCATCTATACACACACACACACACACACAGACACAGACACACACACACACACAGACACAGACACAGACACACACACACACACACCAATTAATTCACTAAAACTTCAGCACTGCACATTTAGAGCACTGGTCATTTAAACAGACTAAATGTTTAATTACATATGTGTGTGTCTGTTCTGTGTGTGTGTGTCTTTGTGTGTGTGTGTCTTTGTGTGTGTGTGTGTTTGTGTGTGTGTGTGTGTGTGTGTGTGTGTGTGTGTCTGTGTGTGTGTGTGTGTGTGTGTGTCTGTGTGTGTGTGTCTGTGTGTGTGTGTCTTTGTGTGTGTGTGTGTCTGTGTCTTTGTGTCTTTGTGTGTGTGTGTGTCTTTGTGTGTGTGTGTCTTTGTGTGTGTGTGTCTTTGTGTGTGTGTGTGTGTGTGTGTCTTTGTGTGTGTGTGTGTGTGTGTGTGTGTGTGTGTCTTTGTGTGTGTGTCTTTGTGTGTGTGTGTGTCTTTGTGTGTGTGTGTGTCTTTGTGTGTGTGTGTGTGTCTTTGTGTGTGTGTGTGTGTGTCTTTGTGTGTGTGTGTGTTTGTGTGTGTGTGTGTGTCTTTGTGTGTGTGTGTGTGTGTTTGTCTTTGTGTGTGTGTGTCTTTGTGTATGTGTGTGTGTGTCTTTGTGTATGTGTGTGTGTGTCTTTGTGTTGTGTGTGTGTCTTTGTGTATGTGTGTGTGTGTCTTTGTGTATGTGTGTGTGTGTCTTTGTGTATGTGTGTGTGTGTCTTTGTGTATGTGTGTGTGTGTCTTTGTGTATGTGTGTCTCTTTGTGTATGTGTGTGTGTGTCTCTTTGTGTGTGTGTGTCTCTTTGTGTGTGTGTGTCTCTTTGTGTGTGTGTGTCTCTTTGTGTGTGTGTGTCTCTTTGTGTGTGTGTGTCTCTTTGTGTGTGTCTCTTTGTGTGTGTGTGTGTGTGCCCACCGGCTCGCCCCAGTTCCTCCTCAGTTCAGGATGGTCCCACTGGTACCATGGGTCGCGCTCTTGCTGAGATCGGTTAGGGAGCATGGGGTAATCACCGAGCCTGAAACATGCACAACATACAGGATTGGTGTGTGTGTGTGTGTGTGTGTGTGTGTGTGTGTGTGTGTGTTCTATAGCAGGTTAAGGCAGTGGTGTTATGATTACAGACCCGTGTCCATCGTCAGGGTGCGGTCGGTAGTCCTCCAGCGTGAGGTTGTACTTCTTTGCGGCGGCGGCCCTCTCCTCCGGAGTTCGGGGGTACGGTCCGGCTATCTCGTCCTTCACAGAACCAGAGGCTGCAGGGAAACAGAACACTGCATTCTGATTGGCTGCTCACAAAATAAAGCATCATTTCGGAGACAGTATACGGTTCCTCTTGGTTCCAGGAGAGAACATTTCAGATACACCCACAACAGGGCACACAAACAATATATGGGGCAATTTGAAGCATTCGTTCATTATCTTCTACTTTATCCTCTATTAGATTCGGGGGGGGGGGGGGGGGGGGACGTCTCGGGCGCTGGGCAGATACACCCAGGACAGGGGGGGGCAATCTATCGCTGGACTCACACAGACACACACTCTATATGGGGCAATTTGGAGAACTCAATTGACCTTGATCAATGTGTTTTTGGACTGTGGGAGGGAACCGGAGAACTCGGAGGAGACCCACGCGGACACGGGGAGGACATGGAAACTCCACCCAGACTGGGATTCGAACCTGGATCCCCAGCGCCGAGAGGAGAACATGCTAAACCACCGTGTATGATCAGTGGCGCTGAAATAATGCACCATGAGAATTAAACGAAAGGTTTGTAATGAATTAATTAGTAACTAAACGTTAATTTAACATCTGAAAGCGGTCGCATAGAAACCAAACTGTGACGTAATCCCGAATGACCTTCTTTACAAACAACCCTCAGTGACAAAGCTGCCCCCAAACCTGTTCATAAAGCTTTATAAATGTTCATAAAAGCTGCACAACAAACGCGCTGTCGCGATGTTTGGAGAATCGTAATGACGTCATCACCACTTAAAGGCTTTGTTTCTTGTTGACGTCAGAGAGCAGGACGGAGTAGCGCCATGCTAACGGGCAGCCCGCCGGTTTTAACGCGAACGACCGCCGGCGCCGCGCTGCTCTGAGGTCGGCGCATCGCGATTCATCGATTTAAAACCGAATACCGACCTGCCCTCACGGCGGCGACATCAAAGCACCGCGGCGCCCCGGGCCGGAGCAGCGCGCGCGCTACGCGGCCTGCCGCCAGCCACGCCATCCTCACTGACATTGAGCCCGCGCATGCGCACTGCGCACCTCGCGCGCCATTCTTATCAAATTGTTTCGATTCCGTGACGGTCCGGGTTTAAACTCCGTTTAAATGAATTAAAATGTATATACACATATGAATGAAAGGTTTCCAATAAAAAAAAAATCATATAATAGCAACATGCTATTTATATTTTATATACAGGAAGCGCTGCTAGTGAACTGCGCCACAGACCGGATGGAGAGTAGAGAACTACAGGAAGTGTAGTTTTTTCACCACGCTCTGGTCCGGTGTAGTTTAAACGTGAGTGAAAGCTAGGTTTTAAATCGAACAAAAAAAACACTAAAGTGTTTAAATAAGACTTTTATTTAACTTGTTGAAATAGAATTGTCGTGCTTATCACATTTCAAAATCATTTCAAGTAAAAATTGAGAGAGTTGGAATCGATGGGTTGGGCTTTTCTTTTGTTTTTGCACAAAGTAAACACAACATGATGCAAGAAAACACTTTACATTAAAGGTATTTCATGCACACGGACAGTATTTAGACAATCTTTCAGTTGAATATTCCGGATGCTGGGCAGATGGACCCAGGCGCCAATCCATCACTGGGCACACACTCACACAGACACACACACACTATATATATATATATATATGGGGCAATTTAGAGAATTCAATTTACCTTGAATCCATGTTTTTGGACTGTGGGAGAAAACCCGAAGAAATCTAAATGGACAAGGGGAGAACATGCAAACTCCACTCCGATTGGCATTCGAACCTGGATCCCCAGTGCTGAGAGGAGAACATGCTAACCACTACACCACCTACCTGCCCATTATTAATGTTCTATTAGTTTTAATAATAGAATTTTTATTAAAAACAAACTTAAGTAGTCATTAATATTTCTAAAAGAAAACTAATGTCAAATTATTTAAATAAAGGACAAAAAGCAAAGAAAGGCTCTTACATGGCAGTGAGACACGGGGCTGAGTTGACCAAAGGATAAATATAAAGAATCAAATCTAAACACAGCTGACACGTGTTAAAATCAATGAAGGAAACGTGTGTCCCCATCTGGGTGGAGTTCCATGTTCTCCCGGTGTCCGCGTGGGTGTCCTCCGGGTTCTCCGGTTTCCTCCTACAGTCCAAAAACATGGAACAAGTCAATTGAGAACTCCAAATTGTAAAGAATATTTCAAAGGGTTAATACTTCATTGTGGCGACAACATTAATGAGCATTCTTTAATATATTTCACAGAATTGAATATGGCCTTTGATCACATGATTTAAAAAGATCCTGTTTTTTATTTTTATTTTATTTTTTTTAAATAAATGTGAAGTTTTAGTTGAACTTTATAAACTGGGTCTTTTAATAAAGTGATGAGAGTGGATTGGCTCCACGGGGATGATCTTATCTCTGACGTCCTCCCCCTTTAGCATGTGGAGTCCTTTCCCATGATGCCGTTTTAATGACTGCTGATTCTCTGATACAAGACAAAAAGAGGAGTGTGAGATTTCACTGGAACACAGACGCCCATCCATAATGCATGAGCTCGACACAAATCCTCAAGCTTAATCTGCACGTCTGAGAAGAAATCCTGCAGAGGCATAAAAGCAGAAGAAACCTGTCGGCTTTGCAGGCTTTTCTAAAAATAAGTGTGTGTTGGTGGGGGGGGGGTATTACAGAGGCCATGAAAAGTCATTTTTATTTACCAGAGGACAGTGAGGTATACATTTTATTTGGAAAGGAAAGCAGCGACTGTGTTACCCAGTGACATTTCATCTTTGGTCTGCGGATGGCGCCGAGCTCAGACAGGCTTAAATGATGGATATTTATTGGAAGCGTGGATCTGTGTGTGCTGGAGGTGGCTCCTGGTTCACTCTTGTCGTGCATTCTCAATTTTGTGGTGACTGGAATATAAAACAAAAAAAAAAATCCTTAGATCCGAAGAATATGAGGTTTCATGAGCTTGTCACATGGAGGTTTGCATGTTCTACCCGTGTCCACGTGGGTTTCATCCGGGTTCTCTGGTTTCCTCCCACATTCCAAAAACAGGGATTCAAGGTGAATTGAATGCTCCAAATTGCCCCATATAGAGTGAGTTTCAATGTGCCCAGCGATAGATTGGCGCCCTGTCCTGGGAGTATCCACCCAGCGCCCAAAATGTTCTCCCTTCCCTGGATGAGCATGGGGAACCTCCCCCAAGAGCCTAAAAATGGATATTTATGCATACGTTCATTCATTAGGGTCGCGGTGGGGTTCCCCATGCCCGTCCAGGGGAGAACGTCTCGGGCGCTGGGCAGATAGACCCAGGACAGGGCGCCAATCCATCGCTGGGCACACACTCACTCACACAGACACACTCTATATGGGGCAATTTTTGAGAATTCAATTGACTTGATCCATGTTTTTGGACTGTGGGAGGAAACCGGAGAACCCGGAGGAAACCCACGCGGACACGGGGAGAACATGGAAACTCCCATAGTCCAAAAATATGGATCAGGTCAATTGAGTTCTCCAAATTGCCCCATATAGAGTGTGTTTGTGAGTGAGTGAGTGTGTGCCCAATGATGGATTGGTGCCCTGTCCTGGGTGTATCTGCCCAGCTCCCGAAATGTTCTCCCCTGGATGGGCATGGGGAACCACAACCCTAATAGAGGATAAAGCAGGAGATAATGGATGGACTATGTAGTGATATCAGCTTGAGTCTAATACTCAGTTTATTCTGGTATTGTTTTTTTTTTTTGCCCAATTATCCAGGAGAGCGTCAGTGACCCTGATGTTAGAGAGGACCTTACTTATTAACTGTTATAGATTATCTGTCTCCTAGGTGCCAGATGGGGTTGAGATCCAGTTCTCAGAAAACTGAAACTGGCCTTAACCTAAATTCTTCTTCAATTCAGTTCTTCAATCATTTACTTCCCGTTCATTTCCCAAACTAATTGCAGCACGTCGTGAGTCTGCCGGAGGAACATGAGCGGCCCTGTGAAATTCTACTTTTGTAAATCTTCAGCATCATCGTGATGCGTACACACGGAGGCCCTGATGTGATTCTTGGGAGGACGCGGCTCGCCTGATCGGCTCGGCGGATAGTCCTGATTAAAATGCTGATAAATGCACATATTTGATCAGGATGAAGACAGTTTGAGGTGAGCGAGTGCCTGGGTGAGCTTGATTAATTCGGCTGTATGAGGGCAGGAGAGTGGAGGGTAATGGAAGCGGCGGAACGACGTGTGATTTATGAGTGGACGTCTCTCCTCCATCACCTCACCTCACGTCACATCAAAGAATAATTATTAGGGCTTTCGGCTTTGTGTGTGAGAGAAAGAGAACGGGGTTGTTTTGGCGGAATCACAGCACCTCCTACTGCTGCACTGAATCACACACATCACCTTCAACAACATTTCACACGAGCAGAAACACTTCACCATCACCTCTGAGTGACCTACTGCAGCAATCCACAACCGCTACAACCTCCACAACCTCCATAAAATCCACAACCTCCACAACATCCACAACATCCACAACCGCTACAACCTCCACAACCTCCATAAAATCCACAACCTCCACAACATCCACACCCTTCACAACCTCCACAACATCCACAACCTTCACAACATCCACAACATCCAAAACCTCCACAACATCCACAACATCCACAACCTCCACAACATCCACAACCTCCACAACCTCCACAACATCCACAACCTTCACAACATCCACAACATCCACAACCTTCACAACCTTCACAACATCCACAACATCCACAACCTTCACAACCTTCACAACATCCACAACATCCACAACCGCTACAACCTCCACAACATCCATAACCTTCACAACCTCCATAAAATCCACAACCTCCACAACATCCATAACCTCCACAACATCCACAACCTCCACAACATCCACAACCTCCACAACATCCACAACCTTCACAACATCCATAACCTCCACAACATCCACAACCTTCACAACATCCATAAAATCCACAACATCCACAACCTCCACAACATCCATAACCTTCACAACATCCACAACCTCCACAACATCCACAACATCCACAACCTCCATAAAATCAACAACCTCCACAACATCCACAACATCCATAAAATCCACAGCCTCCATAAAATCCACAACCGCTACAACCTTCACAACCTCCATAAAATCCACAACCTCCACAACCTCCATAAAATCCACAACATCCACAACATCCACAACCTCCACAACCTCCACAACATCCTCAACCTCCACAACATCCACAACCTCCACAACCTCCACAACATCCACAACCTTCACAACCTCCACAACCTTCACAACCTCCACAACCTTCACAACCTCCACAACATCCTCAACATCCACAACCTCCACAACCTCCACAACATCCACAACCTCCACAACATCCACAACCTTCACAACCTCCACAACCTTCACAACCTCCACAACCTTCACAACCTCCACCACATCCACAACCTTCACAACCTCCACAAAATCCAAAACCTCCACAACATCCATAACCTTCACAACATCCACAACATCCATAACCTCCACAACATCCACAACCTCCACAACATCCACAACATCCGCAACCTCCACAACCTCCACAACATCCACAACCTTCACAACCTCCACAACATCCACAACCTCCACAAAATCCAAAACCTCCACAACATCCACAACATCCATAACCTCCACAACATCCACAACCTTCACAACCTCCACAACATCCACAACCTTCACAACCTCCAAAACCTCCACAATATCTACAACATCCACAACCTTCACAACATCCATAACCTTCACAACCTCCACAACATCCACAACCTTCACAACCTCCACAACATCCACAACCTTCACAACCTCCAAAACCTCCACAATATCTACAACATCCACAACCTTCACAACATCCACAACCTTCACAACCTCCACAACATCCACAACCTTCACAACCTCCAAAACCTCCACAATATCTACAACATCCACAACCTTCACAACATCCATAACCTTCACAACCTCCACAACCTCCACAACCTCCACAACCTTCACACCATCCACAACCTCTACAACCTCCACAACCTTCACACCATCCACAACCCAAACTCTACAACATCCATAACCTTCACAACCTCCACAACATCCACAACCGCCATAACCTTCACACCATCCACAACCTCTACAACCTCCACAACATCCACAACCTCCACAACCCAAACTCTACAACATCCATAACCTTCACAACCTTCACAACCTCCACAACATCCACAACCTCCACAACCCAAACTCTACAACATCCATAACCTTCACAACCTTCACAACCTCCACAACCTCCACAACATCCACAACCTCCACAACATCCACAACCTCCACAACATCCACAACCCAAACTCTACAACATCCATAACCTTCACAACCTCCACAACATCCACACCATCCACAACCTCTACAACCTCCACAACATCCACAACCTCCACAACCCAAACTCTACAACATCCATAACCTTCACAACCTTCACAACCTCCACAACCTCCACAACATCCACAACCTCCACAACCTTCACAACCTCCACAACCCAAACTCTACAACATCCATAACCTTCACAACATCCACAACCTCCACAACATCCACAACCTCCACAACATCCACAACCGCTACAACCTTCACAACATCCATAAAATCCACAACCTCCACAACATCCACAACCTTCACACCATCCACAACCTCCACAACCTCCACAACCTTCACACCATCCACAACCTCCATAAAATCAACAACATCCACAACATCCACAACATCCACAACCTCCACAACCTCCACAACATCCATAAAATCCACAACCTCCATAAAATCCACAACCGCTACAACCTTCACAACCTCCATAAAATCCACAACATCCACAACATCCACAAAATCCACAACCTCCACAACATCCACAAAATCCACAACCTCCACAACATCCACAACATCCACAACCTCCACACCATCCAAAACCTCTGAGTGACCTACTGCAGCAATCCACAACCTCCACAACCTTCATAATATCCACAACCTCCACAACATCCACAACATCCACAACCTCCACAACCTCCACAACCTCCACAACATCCACAACATCCACACCATCCACAACCTCCACAACATCCACAACCTCCACAACATCCACAACATCCACAACATCCAAAACCTCCACAACCTCCACAACCTTCACAACATCCACAACCTCCACAACATCCACAACCTTCACAACATCCACAACATCCACAACCTCCACAACCTCCATAAAATCCACAACATCCACAACCTCCACAACATCCACAACATCCATAACCTTCACAACATCCACAACCTCCACAACCTCCACAACATCCACAACATTCACAACCTCCACAACATCCACAACCTCCACAACATCCTCAACATCCACAACCTTCACAACATCCACAACATCCACAACATCCACAACCACCACAACCTCCACAACATCCACAACCTTCACACCATCCACAACCTCAGAACATGGAAACTCCACCCAGATGGGGATTCGAACCGGGAATCCCTAGTGCTGAGAGGAGAACATGCTAAACCACTAAGCCACCGTGCCTCCGCCCCTTTTTATTATTTTTATGGATCAAGGTCAATGGAATTCTCCAAATTGCCCCATATAGAGTGTGTCTGTGTGAGTGAGTGTGTGCCCAGCGATAGATTGCCCCCCCGTCCTGGGTGTATCTGCCCAGCGCCCGAAACGTTCTCCCCTGGATGGGCATGGAGAACCCCCCCCCCCCTTTGTTTTGGCGAATCGCGACGCTGTAATGACTCCACACCGCCAGGTCACGCTGTGTCTTTCGGCAGAACGGAATTGGTCTCTCCGCGACGCCGTAGCGCAGGTTTAAAGTGTAGGGCAGCGGAAGCCCCGCCCCTTTCCATCGCCGCCTGCGTGCCGTGTAAGTGCTGCGGCTTTTCAACGCCATCACAATAATCTGTAAAAATCTCTGCCATCCGCCATCAGAACAAACATCACAGCGTTCCGACTGCAGCATTAACTCATTAACAATTAATAAAGCGCGGTATTAATCAGCGGATCCAATTTAACTCTGTTTATTTCTCTCATTCAGGTCCGCAGCTGCAACGATGGTAAGAACGCCGACCGCTCCTCACACTCTTTATTACTTTATTCACTTTAAACTCGATAACGTTTTAATAACGTCTTCATAACGTCTCAATAACGTCTTCATTTCGTTTTAAACGTATTATTTTATTGGTCGTGTTTCGCTGTTATTCCGATAGTTCCCGCGCGCGGCGTAAACAGCGGCTTTATTAACATTTATTTATAATGTTTACACCCAAAAACGCGCTAATTATTCACACAGACTGATTAATATGTTAATTGTTGATTTTATAGCTTAATATTTACTGAATAAACGAAAGTTTGTGGACACGGCGCAGGGGTGAATTATGACGTCACAATCCTTAGTTGCACTGTAGTCATGGTGGAGGGATTGTGACGTGTTTGGGAGTCACGTGATAAGCCTTTAAGGCCGGACGGTGATATTTATTGGCGGGAATCGCATTTCTAATTCATCCCAGGGGTGATTCCATCCATCCATCCATCTGTTATCGTCCACTTTATCCTCTATTAGGGGCGGGGGGTTCCCCATGCCCAACGTTTCGGGCGCTGGGCAGATACACCCAGGACAGGGGGGCAATCTATCGCTGGGCACACACACACACTCTATATGGGGCAATTTGGAGAACTCAATTAATCTTGATCCATGTTTTTTGGACTGTGGGTGGAACCCGGAGGAAACCCATGTGGACACGGGGAGGACATGGAAAATCCACCCAGATGGGGTTTGAACTGGGAATCCCCAATGCTGAGAGGAGAACGTGCTAAACCACTGAGCCGCCTACGTTGTGAAACTAAACGGGTCATTTTGTTAACATTGTCCGCCCTAAAGCAAGTCGTCCAAACACTGGGGCCTATCCCGTGCTCACGGTGTATTACTAACTTGCGAGAAGAAACGACGAACCAAGTGCTGTGTTTCTGTTCCGCTGTAGAAACCTCAGTTCCACCGGTTCACCAACAAACCCTCAACACGCTGCTCTTACAGATGAACTGTGGCATGGTTGTTGGTACCAGATGCCTTTTAAGTAACACTATAGGGCTTGGGTTTTCTCACACGGTCTGTGGAATTGATCAGAAGGCTGTAAAAGTCTTCAGACCCCGAAATGCGTGGAGATTAAGCGCAACACTCACGGCCACTTTATTAGGACCGGTCAGGCGTCCAGCGCCTGTAGGTTAACGATGTCGCTCTCCCTCCTCAGCCACGCAAGATCGAAGAGATCAAGGATTTCCTGCTGACAGCCAGGAGAAAGGATGCCAAATGTAAGTGTGAGAGGTCGTCCTGATTATCGTTGATTAGATGTTTGAGCTTTAAAGGTTAAAACAAACTGATCTGTGTTGAAGCTGTGAAGATCAAGAAGAACAAGGACAACGTCAAGTTCAAGGTGCGCTGCAGCAGGTACCTCTACACGCTGGTCATCACGGACAAGGAGAAGGCCGAGAAGCTCAAGCAGTCCCTGCCACCCGGTAAGAGCTCAGCCTCACATGAACCTCATATAACCTCATTTTGACCACATGGGGGCGCCCATGGCTGCTGCTAAGCATTAGTTTTTACATGAAATGTCTTTGTTTTCGTTATATATATAGCCTTTTGTCAAATAAAATCATCCTAATTTCTAGAAAAAAAAAAAAAAGGTTTTCTTTTGTTAGAAAAACAAGTAAAATATAAAAAAAAATATTTTTTAAAAACCACGCTTATAGCGCCATCTTGTGGTGAAATTTTAACAGATTCGACTATTAGTCCACTATAGGGGAAAATCTGACGAATCAGATTCGACTATGAAATTCCTTAGTTGAAGACACCCCTACCGCCGAGACGCTTAGACCGATGGAGGTCCCACAACCGATCACCTGTACACGTCTCGAAACTATAGGGGGCAGTGCTGAGGCTTGACCGCTCTTTTTACACTTATGTATTGTAAACACTGGACCAAACGGATCGATGTCATTGATCGATATAATAAGTCGATAAGCTGAGCGTTTTAAGATTAAAGCAAGTTGTCCAAACACTGGGGCCTATCCCGTGCTCACGGTGCATTACTAACTTGCGAGAAGAAAAGACGAGCCAAGTGCTGTGTTTCTGTGTCACTGTAGAAACCTCAGTTCCACCGGTTCACCAACAACCTTACCCCCCCCCCCACCATCCCACCCCCAAACTGTCCTAATTGCATGGCGGGTGCATCTTATACCTTTTAATAATAATGAAAATTAACTTAAATCCTGAAAATTCAGGGGAGAAAGTCACCTGATCTGTAACAATCAACTGATTTATTAATGTAGATGCTTCACTCTGTGTTTGTAAACATTTTAGACTTTTATAATATTAATCCTCTTATTGCTCTAACGGTGGCGCTCTTCCTCGCAGGTCTGGCTGTTAAGGAGCTGAAGTAGACGCCTCTTCTGTGTACAAAAATGAAATAAAATCGAAAAAAAAAATCCACCAAAGCTGCTGCCGTGTCGTCATTCCACAGTAAAGACGTGCCGCTTCGCTCTCATCTTAATTGAAAGTCCTGCAGGGTGTGAGGACTGGGTTTCAATGCACTAACGTTAGTGTCCAGCTGCACAGCAGTGTCCAGGGGTTTGATTTACAGTTACAGGACTTTACTCTGTGGTCTGCACCTCCGTAGTGATTACTGTCTGTCAAGCTGATAACAGGTGTACCTAATAAAGTGGCCGTCTTGTTCATGTTTACTACCATCACCTCGTCATTCAAGAAAATTAGTCATTTGAAAATATTACTACACAATTAACAAAACTAACTTCTTAAAATAAATGCATTAGAATTAAATGTATTAAAGTTCTTACCCGTTAAAGTCACGCTGTGTCTGCCCTGTGATGAACGGGTGGCCTGTACGGGGACGTTCCTTTAAACGACCCTGTTTAAAGCATTAATAAAAAAGGTTCCTTGCAGATTACTGTTGACTCCTAACGAGGACTGAACAATTAAAAACATCAATGAGCCGTCAATTAAATATTTATAAAACTTTATTCCCGTTAGTTTTCCCGCCTCGGGAGCGCGTCGTCACGGGCGGTTTGATCGGTCGCGATATCGAACGAGCACATGCTTACAGGACGTGGCACTTGGTCAGGAGGCGGTCAGTGAGCTGCTGAGGAATACATCACGATATTCGGTACGATCACGCAAGCATCGGACGCGGCGCTGAATACAACCTGCACGTGTGATTGTCTCAAACGCTGGGAATTTGGAAAACGCAAACATTTTCAGCTTAATTTCTGGGAACCTGAAGTTCGGATCGGTCAGCAATAAAAAAATAAAATAAAAAAAAAAAGAAGGCAGGTCATGACTGAACAGAATTAAAGCATTAATACAAACACTTTAAAGGCACGGTAAGCGTTCTTAGCATTATTAAAGTCTCTGCATTGTTTCAGCTAAAAGCAAGCGGCCAATCACAACAGACCTCGCTGTGGACGCGACAACGGCACGGAGTGACACTTTTCATGCAAGAGGCAGGGCCTAAATGGGCGGGGCTATGTGAGGTAAATTTCAGGTGGTGGGATCTGAATCGAGGTCAGAGGGACGCGCCGGTACCAATCACTCAGAGATGGAGCGCCAGATTTAACGGTCATCTACGGGGCAAGCGAGGTGACATTTTAACTTTGGTTAAAGTGCAGCTTTAAAGGCACAGGGATCAAAGTGTGCGGTCAGGAGGCGGAGCTTACTCTGGAACGCAGGTGAGGGCGCAGGAACGGGCCGAAACGGAACAACACGCTCGGCTAAACCTTTATACCGGGCCCAGTCCAAATGTTTAACTTAGCAGAATATTAAACACCAATCAATACGCCCCCTGGTGGCCACTGTGACCATCTCCTTCTGACTCGTTAATTCTGATTGTCCTGGAGGTCTTCCACTAAATTGGGTTCGTCCAGCGTCCATGTCTTTAAAAACAGAAGCCGGTAGGGAATCGACTTAAAAACAATGTTTAATTTTTATATTATTTTATAGAATTTGGTTTTTCCTTCTGCGACGTACAGGTTCACAAAGAGACCCGAATAAAAAGTTCAACATAAAGAAAAAGAAAAGGCACGATCGTTAATCTGCCATCGACTCGGTTAATGAGTCGCGGTGCAGGGGGTGTGGTTTCGATTATAAAGGGCTTAGCCAATCAGAATGGTTGGTTATTCCGGTCTTTAAAGGCACGATAAGCAAAAGCGCTTGAATAGAAAGAAAGAGAAAAGGCTGAAATATCAACACACACGAAATATAATCCGTCGACGTCGTTAAAGCAACGTTAAACTAACGCACCACCCAGAATTAAAACATGCACGGCGTTAAATACGACGTTAAATACGGACAGCGCGACGCGACGTCGGATTACATTCAGCAGCTTTAAACGTTTAGCCTCGAAAACTAAATAATTAAGAGAAATTTGTTCTCCTGTTCAATAAAGAAGAACATTCTCACGTAGAACATTCATAAAAAATATTACTGTTTAAAACTGCGGTACGTAAAACAGGGATGTGACCCCCTGTGGTGGATCCCCGTTACTGCAGGCAGGATTAAGCTTCTGCAGGGTTCAAAGGAGGATTCAGCTTAATTTTAGATTTATACGCCAAAAAGCGACAAAGAAAATGAATTCTAATCCCATGTCCTCAATAGCCAAAAGTATCAGGACATCTCTCTAATGGCAGGGTTTTTCTGAGGTCCCTTAGTAAAAATAAAACTATTTTCTTCACCCTATAATTTCACCTTTGAAATTCTTAAAACCACAAACAGCTGCATTTTTAAACTTCGGAACATTAAGATAAACGTGTTAAGAGGAAACGTGCTTTGTTGGAGGTAGAAGGTTTCTGGTTTTAAGTGGATTTTAAACGCATTCCTGGCGTGAGGCTTGCAGCGTTACTAAAGGAGGAACCATCGTGTGGAGATCAGGGCTCAGAGACCGGCGCTACGCTCAGGATCCCCGAAACCACAGATCGTTCCAAACAGCCATGAAGACGAGCCATTAGAACACCTCGCACAGAACCAGCATGGTCTGAGGTCTGCGGTCACTAATGCTGCGAAAGAGCGAAGGTGAAGTCACGTCCTAAAGGTGTCATCCAAACAAACTGCTAAACTTTGCAACATAAAAAAAATTCAGATGAAGGCTTTGAAAGTTCAAAGGGGATAAAGAGAAACGTTCTGAACGTCGTGATTCCAAAAGGAAAACTTTGATTTGAGTTTCTTTTTTTAAACTCATTCCTGTCTCTTGGTATTCCTCATCAGATATTCAGTTCAAAGGATTTTAAATGTAAACCTCAGTTTATTATAATATTATTATAAGTGTGTTATGAGACTGACCTGCACCTCCACCATCTCAACATCTGTAAACATAGAGCTACAGCAGTTCCTGCAACCTGCTTCGTTCTGTTAACACAAGGTGGAGGTGGATAACCGATGATTGTACGACGTGTTGTGCATCTTTTTAATGTCACTACACACTTATAATAACATTACGCATCAGTCACAGGCAAACGCGTGTGGTTTACAATGACATGCATGATTGCCCCATAGGCTTACATTGTATGTACGCGGTTGCCCATTTGGCACTGTAACTTGGAGCATTGTGTTCATTTATGAAAATCTTGATTTAACGACATAGAAGACTGACGTACTCCCTTAAATTCATCAGTTCATTATTAATTTAGACTTTAATCTAATGTCAAACTGTAGAATTATTAATGATATTAGACGGAACGACTTTAACCCTGATGCTCTCCACGTTGGCACCACACCGCGATGACGACGTGACGTCGTTAAAGTGGTTTACGTGAACGAATGAAAGAAAACCGTTTTTTTTTTTTTTTTTTTTTTTTTTAACCAAACTAAGAGAAAATAAATGGGACCTGAAATTTGGGGGAGCGACGTTTCCGGCCAATCGGATTCACATGCATAACGTGAACCGGACCGCCAAACACTAAACGAGATTTAAAAACCAGTCGAGGGTCGGAGAGAAGGGGAAAAAAAAAAAAAAAAAAAACAAAAAAAAAAAGTATGAAAGAAGGTTTTCTAAGGCTTTTCAGAAAGATGGAGATTAATTCAACTTAATCACAGCCATCTGCCCATCACCCCCCCCCCCCACCCCCCACAGGGTCCGGCGTTAATAAGACACTTTATTTATTTGATCTGATTAAATAAACTATTTAGTTTTTAAAAAATTATTCATATTAGTTTCTTACATCTGTAAAAGCTGCAACAAGAATTAATTACAATTCATTAGCTTTAAAGTCTGAATCTGAGTTTCCTATAAGCCTCAAAATAAAACATCTAGAATATTCATTTTTTTTTAACCTGGTTGCCATCGAGTGAGCACGAAAAAAAACAACACACACAACGCAGCAGCCACTACACTAACACACTGCCCCCCGGGCACACGCTGCCCCCGGGCGTCAACCCATATTCACATTTATATAGAATAAAAAGAAAACACACTGGCAAAAGAGAAAACGTGGAATGGAACCCTGCGATTGGCTTCCTGTAGTTATGAGGTCACGGTCAGGACTGCTGGCTGCTCCACTGGGACTCGGTCGGGTGCCGCAGGAACTCCTCCACCTGACGGGCCATCTCCATCGTATCATCCAGATCGAAGTCCCCTCCTTCATCCAGCATGGCATCGGAGCTGCACACAGAGACAGCACACTTACACACTGAGGAGGTAAAGAGGAACGAGCCGGGGGGGGGGGGGGGTATTTGGGCGAAATCGTAAAGTTCATGGTGCAAACCCCAAATCCAAGGAGTGCTGACTCTGTAACCGTAACACTACAATAAACATAATCCATAAACACGGTGTGTATTAATATTAATTATGAATCATTAATATTTACATTGAGGGTGGCACGGTGGCTTAGTGGTTTAGCACGTTCTCCTCTCAGTGCTAGGGATTCCCGGTTCGAATCCCCATCTGGCTGGAGTTTCCATGTCCTCCCCGTGTCCGCGTGGGTTTCCTCCGGGTTCTCCGGTTTCCTCCCACAGTCCAAAAACATGGATCAAGTCAACTGAGTTCTCATATAGTGTGTATGTGTGAGTGAGTGTGTGCCCAGCGATGGATTGCCCCCCCTGTCCTGGGTGTATCTGCCCAGCGCCCGAAACGTTCTCCTCTTGATGGGCATGGGGAACCCCCCCCCCCGTGACCCTAATATAGGATAAAGCGGAAGATAATTAATGATTAATGATTAATATTTACATGGCGGGGTAGATGGGGAAGCTGTTCGGCTGATTGACGGTCGGCGACGTGTCCATGAACGTGGAGTTTGTAGACGTGGGATCAGGACACGGCGAGGAGAACCTGCAAAGATCATCAGTAATTTATTAGTAATTATATATAGTTTTATTTATTTAGAATATATATTATAATAATAGTATTAGTAATTTAGAAGTTTGAGAAAGAGGCCGTTCGGGGCGTGACGTCGGGTTACCATAAAGACACTTACTCCACTTTCACCACCTGTTTGATCTCCGGCTTGACGTAGCCGTCGCCCACCGCTTTAGCTGCGGATCAGAGGGAGGTACAGTGTTAATGAGGTGTGTGAGGCGCTGAGGTGGAGCGCTGACGCCGGTGAGGGTGTGGTGTGGTGCGCTGAGGGTGTGGTGCGTACAGTTAGGAGGTGTGCAGTAGCGAGAGAAGACCTCGTCTTTGGGCTGACTGGGATACAGGAAGAGAAGGTGGTTCAGGTCGCTGATGCGGTCGGCCAGAGAGCGGATAGAGAAATCTTTAGTGGTGAAGGGCATCAGGTTCCACACCATCCTCTCACCTGCACACCAAAATAATACTCAAAAATAATACTCCAAAATAATACAATATAGAACCCTAAAAAAATACATTAATATAGAACCCTAAAATAATACACTAATAAAGAACCCTAAAATGATACACTAATATAGAACCCTAAAATAATACACTAATATAGAACCTTCAAATATGAAACTAATATAGAACCCTAAAATAATACACTAATATTGAACCCTAAAATAATACACTAAAATAGAACCCTAAAATAATAATCTAATATAGAACCTTCAAATATGAAACTAATATAGAACCCTAAAATAATACACTAATATAGAACCCTAAAATAATAATCTAATATAGAACCCTAAAATAAAACACTAATACAGAACCCTAAAATAATAAACTAATATAGAACCCTAAAATAATACACTAAAATATAACCCTAAAATAATACACTAATATAGAACCCTAAAATAAAACCCTAAAACAATAGACTAAAATAGAACCCTAAAATAATAAACTAATATAAAACCCTAAAATAATACAATAAAATAGAACCCTAAAATAATCCACTAATATAAGACACTAAAATAATACACTAATATAGAACCCTAAAATAATAAACTAATATAGAACCCTAAAATAGAACCCTAAAATAATAGACTAATATAGAACCCTAAAATAATACAATAAAATAGAACCCTAAAAATAATACGCTAAAATAAAACCCTAAAATAATAAAATCTACAGGCGTTTCACAACGTCTGCTTTGATGAGGCAGAATAAGGTTAAATGTATAAAGTTGGATAAAACAACCTCATGTGTTTATTGCGTTTAAATGACAGTTTAAAGTTCTCGGACTCTTTCGATGGCTCCGGGGTCGTACCTGCTTTGTTGGGGTTCTCTGCCACCCAGGCGATGGTGATTCCTCCGATCTCAGAGTCACTGAAGCGCAGCAGGAAGGTGCCGTGCGGCTTGGACAGCAGCATGTCCTGAGCCTGCTGCTTATTCAGGAACCCCAGGATAGCCCTGATAACACAGAAAAAATATAGTAAAACACACACACACACCATCAGCAAACAAAATAATACAAATTTAAATATAAATTAAAAAAAATCAGCAAACAAAATAATACAAATTTAAAAAAAAAATAAAAAAAAAATTGGCAAACTGCTTAAGAAAAATAAATCTGTGTCACTTCTTTATTAAACAGTGCAGTGTTTAGATCTCCGGACTCTGTTGGTCAATGAGACAGCTTCTAATTTATTACCCATCATTCCAGTGGGACTTGAGGTGTTTCTTCATGAGCTCAATGACACCATCGAACCACTGCCAGAAGGTGAAGTTTCTCCCGGGTAAGCTCTCCTGAAGAACACACACACATCCATATCAAGTATATTTGTAAAACGGGTAGTCCTGCTCCTTAAATCTGATTGGCTGAACCGTTCCTCCAGCCGTGACATCATTAACAATAACACACCCCTCTGAGCGCGTCACATTGGTATCAGTGTGTGATATACAATACATTATTTTAAATCATAAAATACAGATTTATACCCGTTACACTGTTTTATAAACTGTCTTCTGGAATGTATCCACCAGAGGGCAGTGTGTGATTCGATTTAGTTTTTAATAAACACATTTCAAAGCTTGTTTTTTTATTATAGTGTGTGTGTAAGTGTTTCATAAAAGCAATAAGACACTCAAATTGTGTATTATTGTGAATAAATCACTACGTGTCGGGACTAATAACAGGTCTTTCCCGTGATTCACTCACAATAATGCCACGCCTCTCGTACCTTATTGCTTTAATCATATTTCCATCCGGGTCAGGGTGTTAATACACACGCTGAAACTAAACTAAGATTAAACAATCAGGATTAGAGGTACCTGTATGTAAGGTGTTTTTGGTCACTTACGCGGTTGAACTGGGACCAGGTCATGGTCATGTTGCGGTAATCCTCTGCGTTGTTGCTGGAGCTGCTGAAGGCTTTCTGCGCCAGAAAGACCAGGTTCTCCTCCGACAACCCCCTCTCACTCTGCACCTCCGATTTATATTTCATGTTCAGAGCCTCACACAGCTGCGGCCATGACACTTTGTCGGGCACGACGAAGGGCACGCGACCCTGGCAGAACAAAGCACGCTCGGTGTTTATGTCCCGTCCCTGCACCGCTGACAACGTCCAGAAAACTGTACAGTGTGAGACAGAACCACGGTGCCTTACCGGCTCAGAGAAGGCGTTGTCCCACAGCACGGTCGCCGTGGCGTTGTTATCTTGACTGCCGTGTACGATGACCACCACGGGCAGCGATAACGTCTGTGATGATGATGATGATGATGATGATGAAGAGAGGAGAAGTTTTATTATTATTTATTTATCTATCTATCTATTTTTACACTTTTTTTTATATATTTTTTTTTTATATATTTTTATTGAGAAGTCTTGTTACAAATTTGAAAATAGTACCAGATATTTAACAGACTTCAAAAAAGATTTTTTTACCCCATTTTTCCCCAAGACAATATATTTTTACACTTTTATTAGTATCTTATTTTCATGTATGGGTGTGTGATCTATTTTTTTTACTAGGTGTTTTGTTTTGGGGATAAAAATGGGGTAAAATCTTTTTTGAAGTCTGTTAAATATTCGGTACTACTTTCTATATATGTATCATGACTTCTCAATAAAAAAAAAATTATATAAAAAAAAAAAGAAGAGAGGAGGAGTTGAGTGCAGAACAGAGTAAACACACGCGCTCGTATCTCCCGAATGGTGAGGTTCTGACCTTCACGTGGAACATCAGCTCGTTGCCCCCGACGCTGAACTGCGACTCGAACAGCACGGTGAACTTCTCCTCCGTCACCGACTCGGCGCCGCGCCTGTCCGAGCGCTTGATGCGCTTCAGAGACTGGAAAACCGAAACACCTCGGGTCCATTTGGCTCACAATCGACATTCTAATTCATCCCACCGCAGGCGTTGGACGGGGCGCAGGTCGGGACTCACCATGTTCCTGAAGTGTGCACTCAGCGTGCCGGTGGTCTGATGGTACTCCATCACACAGTTGTTGTTCAGGATGTCTCCACTGCTGTCGCTGAGACACAAAACACACGGACAACGTTTAAACAACGACGGCGCAACGCGACTCTGATGAGCATGAGGGCGGCTCACTCACTTCCTGGTGCTCTCGTTCTTCAGCAGGGCTTTGGCCTGCTGCTCGTTGATGATGGTGGCCTTCACCTGTGGGGGGTTCATGTGCACGTTCAGCTTACCCCCCACCAGGAGGCGCACCGTCGTGGCAAACTTGGTCTGCGTCTTCAGCACTTGCGGCGGCTGCTTCTCGATTATGAAGGTGCTGCGAGGCGAAAGAGAAGCGTCGTTTAAAACATTCATGGGGTGCACGACCTCAGTGTGGCCACCAGAGGGCGCCGCTCACCTGGTCACCAGAGCCGAGATGATGTCCGTGATGGTGGCATTCAGTTCTTTCAGCTGGTCCTCCGTGGGTCCAGAAATGGGGAGTTGCTGCGTCAGGTGGTCCACTCTCCGCAGCTGCTGTCTGTTCTGCCAAACCATATCGGCCAACTTCTCGCACCTGACCACGCCCACAACAAATCCACCACATGTTTACTGTTTAACGCTGTTCTGTTTAACGAATAAGACTCTTATTTAGGATTTATTACTGATGTTCCTGACAGAACACGTCCCCCTTCAGACTTTCATAAGACATCACGATCACCAAACAGGACAGACATGAGACATTACATTAAACCGGGGATTATAAAGAGCATGTTTAAGACAAACTTTTTTCCATCCATTCCATTATCTCCCGCTTCATCCTCTATTAGGGTGGGGGGGGGGGGGTTCCCCTTGCCCATCCAGGGGAGAACGTTTCGGGTGCTTCAGATACACCCAGGACAGGGAAGCAATCCATCGCTGGACACACACTCACTCACACAGACACACTCTATATGGGGCAATTTGGAGAATTCAATTGACCTTGATCCATGTTTTTGGACTGTGGGAGGAAACTGGAGAACCCGGAGGAAACCCACGTGGACAACATGGAAACTCCACCCAAATTGGGATTCGAACCGGGAACCCCTAGTGCTGAGAGGAGAACATGCTAAACCACTAAGCCACCTTAAGACAAACTTAAACTTAAAGACAAAAAAATTCTGTTCTATCTACCGGTTTCTGGGTCGACACATCCCTCACCTCTTCACACACACACGTACGCGGGTCATTACCAGGTCTGCAGGACGTCCAGACTTCCCTCAGAGGGTCCTCCGTTTCCAGCCAGCTGCTGCCGCCGTTTCCATTGGATCAGTTCGTCGTCCACAATCACCGTCTGCTGCTTTCTCAACAAGACCAGGGTCCTCTGGTGTTTCTCTGCAAGCTCCTACACACACACACACACACACACACACACACACACACACACACACAGTCTATTACTATTCATAACCGAGGCCCAGACATTTAACCCCCAAAAAACAAAGAAGATATTTGCAGAAGGAGGTTAAATTTAAATGCACTCAAACTATTTTGTAGTGAAGCAAATAAATGAGAGAGAGCGCAAATGTCCCGTCATCCAATCAGCGAAAATCTTAAGTACAGCATGAATCAAGGACTTGTACAATAATGCAATCATTTATTGAGTGTTATGAGTCCTGATGTGTAGTGGAGAACAGCTCCACCACTTTACGTGATTTATTCACAATAATACACAACCTCGAGAGTCTGATTGCTTTAATAAAACACTTACAAACTTAAACACTATAATAAAAAAACAAGCTTTAATTCAGAAATGCCTTTATTGAAAATGAATCACACACTGCCCTCTGGTGGCTAAATTCCAGAAGACAGTTTCTACATTTACATTTACATTTGGCCGACGCTTTTATCCAAAGCAACTTACAAGGTGAGCACAGGGTTAACATCCCTGGAGCAATGAGGGTTAAGGGCCTTTCTCAAGGACTCACATAGGTAACTTTAGTGGACCTGGGATTTGAACCCCCAACCTTCAGATTGACAGCTCAATGCCCTAAACACTGAGCTACCTTGCCCGAGGGAAGTTTCTAAACAGTGTAACAGGTTTAGTGCTGATGGTCTTTATATTAATCTGTATTTTATGATTTAATATAATGTATTGAATATCACACACTGATACCAATGTGACGCTTAGAGAGGTGTGTTATTGTTAACGATGTCACAGCTGGACAGACAGCTCAGCCAATCAAGATTTAAGGACCGGAACTTCCAGCATCAGATGGTCAGTAGCGTGGTACGGAGTTTTGTTCTGTCCTGTGTGTTTAACTTTGCAGTGACCGTTCAGTCGGTACCTGTCTGTATTTCTGCAGGGTGTTGGCCTCTCTGGTCAGCCATGTCTCTAACGTGTTCTTCCGGCTCTGCAGGCTCGTCTCCCGCTGCACGCGCTCGGCCGGCGGCAAACTCGTCAAGCTGCTCAGCTGAGCTGCCAAACGCAAAGTACAAATAAAAATACATCAATGTGTACGAGACGACTCTGATCCTGGACTGTACAGCGGGAGCCTGTGTTTAATATAAGGGGGTCACAGTGTGAGGCTGAATACCATCACTACTATATATATATATATATATATATATATATATATATATATATATATATATATATATATATATTAATTAACCAATATATTAAAATTGTATATATAAACATGACTAATGGAGCATCTGTAAACACTGCAATTTCCCCACGGGGATTAATAGAGTATTCTGATTCTGGTATTTATCTGGAAATGTAATCGGTCGTGTGTGTGTGTGTGTGTGTGTGTGTGTGTGTGTGTGTACCCTGTATCCTCAGGCTTTCCTGATACTGAATGATGAAGTATTCCTGACTGTGCTGCAGTTTGCGCAAGTCGTTCTCCGTCTCTTGCGTCATGGCGCGCAGCTCCTCGAACACCTGATTGATCTGCTGGTATTTCTGTGGGGTGGCATCAGGTGACCCGCCCCTCGAAGGACTCACCTGTCAATCAAAAAACCACAATAACCATGCTGTCATTACAAAAGTCATTTATTTTAATTCCCTCGGGTCTGGTTTATAGGTTCCATAATAATACACTTTAATTCATTCAGACGGAGATCAAACAGCAGATTTAGTAACAAAACAGCAGGAAAATGGGAGATGAATTATCCAGCAGAAAGTCAGGACTCTGCGTTATAAAGTTCATTAGAATGTTAGAATGTTGACTTACGCTGGACGCCTCCTGGACGAGCCGCTGCTCCGTATACAATATGTGTTTGATACACCGCACTAGATCCATGGGACAGGGCTCATATGTGCTCTAAAATACAAAAAACACAAACATTTAATACAGGATTCATATTTATAGACAGCCGTCGAAAGTCACCTGCATCACTCATGGTTCCTACATTCAGAGATCATTAAGATGGTGCTAAAAAGTTCCCACAAGAACTGTATACAGTGGATATATCCTTCAATAGTACCACTTCTTCAATGTGTGTGTGTGTGTGTGTGTGTGTGTGTGTATACCTTTAGTTGAGTAGCATAATGGCCCAGTTTGATCTTCAGCAGGAACCCGTCCTCCCCCACTTGATGCTCGGCTTTGCGCTGCAGCTCCTGAATCAGAGTGTCTAATAAACGCTTCGCTTTGAAGTCCTCCTGCTGCTTGTCCACATCTATCGCATCCCTGTGCACACACACACACACACCATGTAGCTTCAGGTAATGTCTTTAACAAACTCTCATTCAAAAATGGGGAGAAACGTGATCTCAGTAATTCTGACTGTGGCGTGGTTGTTGGTGCCAGACAGACTGGTTTGAGTTTGAGTTTAACACTATGGCCGGGATTTCCTGGGGGTTTTTATTCACATATCAGTCATCAGTTCTTGCAATAAAAAAATCAACCCATCGGTTCTGCAGATGAAACAGCTGATTGATTTGAGACGAACAGAAAAATCAGCCGACTCATTAATGCTGAGAGGAAGGTTTCAGAACCTCAGCCCTCTGTCAAAGCAGGTCTGTGGGAGACTCACCATGGCTGTGTCTCGATCCACTGTGCGAGGTAGTGGCGCACTTCGATGGGAAAGTGCTGGCCATAGAGCGCCTGCATCTGATGCAGAGCGTCACCCTGCAGCTGCTGGGCCTGGATCCACAGCGCCATCGCTACCTGCAAAAGACAAGAGGGAGGGAGGTATGTCATTCTGTCTTATTACAACTGATAGACATGTACTTGCGACCTAGAGGTCCCCGGTTCAATTCCCGGTCCCACCAAGTACCAGAGGAAGGAACCTAACACCAATTATTCCTCGGGCGCTGTATCCATGTCTACCCACCGGGCACGTGTGCTCACTTCACTCAGAGTGTGTGTGTGTCACTATATGGATGGGTTGGGATGTTGAGTACATATTCCTTTGTGTGTAAGTACTGCAGGCAGAAAAGATCACCATCACTTAATCTGTATCTCATCACCCAACTGTACACTTTCACTTTTTAGGGACAGTTTGGGGGAAAAGCCCTTTTCTGTCAGTCAGCAGCTCTGTAAAATACTTAGGGAGAGTTTTTATAAGTTTATTTACAATAAACTCAAAAAAATATATCAGATCCACAGAAATTCTGCAATCGGACAGATAGATAGTATACTTTATTTGTCCCGAATTAAATTTAACAGTCAGTAGCAGGTTCATACTAATAATAACACAGCACATTAATAATGCAATAACTGAAAAAGAGAAAAAAATATTTAAAAAAAATAGGATAAGATGAAATTTGGGGGTGGTTTTTTTTCTGTTTCCTCCCACATTCCAAAAACATGGATTCAAGGTAAATTGAATGATCTAAATTGCCCCATATAGTATGTGTTTGTGTGTCTGTGTGACTAAAAGGTTCTCTCATGGATGGGCTAGTAGAGGATTAAGTGAAAGTGCAAAAAAAAAAAAATAATAATAAAATAAAAACCTGAATAGGCCCGTGTGTGTGTGTGTGTGTGTGTGTGTGTGTTTGTTTGTAAAGCATCAACAGTGTCAACATTCAGACTTTACCTGTTAGAAATCGATTTATTTAAACTTTTAGCAAATACAGATGAGATTAAATGTTTAATAAACACAATAAATGACATCTTCAACTTCTGTTTCCTTTTTATTTTTTTCATAATAATAAATATAATAATAATTATATTTATAAAATGTTTGTTCATGGTGGTTTAACTCATAAGATCCAAAACATTAAAATCTAAATGAACGCTAATTGCTGTTAATGAGTCCTGATGACAGATGATTATTTATTGATTATTTATTGATTATTTGTTGATGATCATTATTTGAATTGGTTTACGCCCCGAAACTCCAAACTCTTCATTTAAACCCCGCGGTCTGCAGACAGTAAAGCAACGTTTCACCGCGTGTTCCGTCAGAGACAGTCTTCATTAAACACTTTATTAATAAAATTAAATATTGTTATAAATTCAGACTGAAGTTAAAAGAAGCGAAGCCTCGACAGAACGTTAGCTTCTTTAGCACAAAACACTCAAATCACCTGGAGCACGATTCCAGGTTCTATATGATAAATATGATTATATAGAGAGTAAATATATGTGTCATTAATATTCCTTATGTTTATTTGTAACGGAGAAATGCTGTTATTTAGACATTTAATGACTTTGCTGGGCTCACTCGGCTAACGGCGCTATGCTAAGCTAAACTGTTGCGCTTGTCAGACAGAAGCATCGCGTTATGAAATAAATTGATGATTTGATGATAAAATGGCTGAAACTCACCGATCAACCGCGTCTGTCACAGCAGACACGCTGTCAGCTCATCAGGAAGGCTTCAGGTCGGATTAAACATCAATTCCGCCATTAAGCTGATCAGCTGGGGCAAGCTAGCTTCCACGCCGTGTGCGTGTTTTACTGTACGTGGGTGTGTACGTGAGAGAGTGTGTGTGTGTGTGTGTGAGGATGTTTGCGTGTATAGACAAGCATGTACGTAAATGTAAATGCACACGTGTGTGTGTATATGTGTGTGTGTGTGTGTGTGTGTGTCTATGTGTTTGTGTATATGTGTGTGTCTATGTGTTTGTGTATATGTGTGTGTCTGTGTTTGAGTGTGTGTATATGTGTGTGTCTATGTGCTTGTATTTGTGTGTATATATGTGTGTCTATGTGTTTGTGTGTGTGTATATGTGTGTGTCTATATGTGTTTGTGTGTGTGTATATGTGTGTGTCTATGTGTTTGTATGTGTATGTGTCTATATGTGTTTGTGTGTGTGTATATGTGTGTGTCTATGTGTTTGTGTGTGTGTCTATGTGTGTGTCTATGTGTTTGTGTGTGTATATGTGTTTGTGTGTATGTGTTTGTGTGTGTGTCTATGTGTGTGTCTATGTGTTTGTGTGTGTATATGTGTTTGTGTGTATGTGTTTGTGTGTGTGTCTATGTGTGTGTCTATGTGTTTGTGTGTGTATATGTGTTTGTGTGTATGTGTTTGTGTGTGTATATATGTGTGTGTCTATGTGTTTGTGTGTGTGTCTATATGTTTATGTGTGTGCATGTGTGTTTGTGTGTGTGTGTGTGTGTGTGTATGTGTGTGTCTATGTGTGTCTATGTGTTTGTGTGTGTATATGTGTGTGTCTATATGTTTGTGTGTGTGTGTGTGTGTGTGTCTATGTGTTTGTGTTTGTTTGTGTGTGTGTGTGTGTGTATGTGTGTGTTGGGAGTGTACACGTGTTTGTACGTACAGTATAATGTATACTGTGTGTGTATATAAGCTTTAGACATGTCTCCGAAAGACCCCCACTTCACAGCAAGTAGTTTATTTCTGTGTGACATTTGCATGTTCTCCCCATGTGCATGTGGCTGTCTTGTGGCAGGTCTGGTTCCCTTTTACATTCTGAAGACATGACCCTCTGAATCAGATGATAAAATGAGGCTGTGTCTGTGATTGTGTTTGTATGTCTGTCCTCTGATGGACTTGAGGCCTATCCCGGCGTTTCTCTGTGGTTTATGTTAGTGGTATTAGTGGTATATACACCTTCAGGTTGCAGACTGTGTTAAGAAACAACGATTTTACAAAGTAATCCTAAATCCACATGCCTTTGTCCATTACAGTAGTATATAATATGTTTTTCCTTTGCAGAATCAGTGGTCACACATTTCAGAGGGTTCCTGATTTTCTGAAACATATTGTGAAAGTATGAACTGTAAATCAAAATTCGTTGTAAACTTGAGAAGCTTTGCATTCAAACTGACTAATAAATATTTCATAAGTTTGACTAAATGTGGTAACACAGCCCATCCACCTGTTAAATCTTAGTCTGCTGCTTGTTTCATATTTATATGTTATATATCCTGATTGAACCTGTTAATTAATTCCTCCATTATCTTCTGCTTAATCCTCTATTAGGGTCGCAGGGGGTTCCCCATGCACATCCAGGGGGGGGATGTTTCAGGCATTGGGCAGATTGTCCCAGGACAGGGTGC
This sequence comes from Corydoras sp. C115, assembly GCA_019802505.1. Lineage (NCBI taxonomy): Eukaryota > Metazoa > Chordata > Actinopteri > Siluriformes > Callichthyidae > Corydoras > Corydoras sp. C115. Next base: position 317,966 of record JAFMOC010000154.1, on the reverse strand, counting down.
CAATCTATGGCTGGGCACACACTCACACAAGCGCACTCTATAAAGTTTAATTTAAAGCATTTAATACGCCTTAAATCCGTGGTTTTGGACTGTGGGAGGAAACCGGAGAACCCTGAGGAAACCCATGCGGACACGGGGAAAACATGGAAACTCCACCCAGATCAGGATTTGCAGCACTGACCGGGGACAGTGCTAACCACCAAGCCACCGTGCTGCCCACACATGTTAATTATAACCTGCTAATTATGGAACATAGAACACTGTTAAAAGAACACAGTCTCATTCACCTCAGTTTTTTTTTTTTTTTTTTTTTTTTTTTTTTTTGCAGCATCAATTTCTTTAAATTTCTTCATTAAAATCGTAAAATAATCTGTTTAATTTACAGTTACAGCAACACCTTACACATTTTATTAAGCTTGTTTTTGTAAAATGTGTATTATCTTTTCTGAAGACGGGGTTTCGAAGGGGCGGGGCTTGTGACTGTCGGTCAGATTGACAGCCCGGCCCAACGAATCAAAATAGCTGTAGGCTGTGGTTTGTTAATAAAAGATGTCGATAAACTAAAATAGTATTATTTTCATTTCATTTTTTATAGATTAAAGCAGCGTGAATGTTAATATCGCAGAAACAATTAAATAAAAGTATTAGGGTTCGCGTATGACGCAATCACGCTTCACAAGCCCCGCCCCCTGTCGTATATAAAGGCGCAGCGGGGTCTGAGCGGTCAGTGTGCGTCCACTCCGTGTGCAGCTCAAGTACCCGGCTGTAAGCTTCACCATCCACCGCGTACAGAATAAAAGCGTGAGTGATCTTTAAACGTCATCATTATTAATAATAATATCATCATTAATAATAATAATATCCGTCATGTTATTCCTGTATAACATATAGCTTTAAATATCTGTGTGGAAGCCGAGCGGGTTCTTTATCTAACGGTTCTCTAACTCTTTACACGAGTTTTGCACTAAAGTGCAATGTTTTTGTTCTATTATTTCACTTTATCACAATATTTAAGAGGAGTGTTGTATTCTTCGCTCATATCTTTTGATTTACTTTGATTTTATTCGTAGTTTTATTTATTTGCTTTTAAACAGTACAGAACGTATAGGCAAGTATTGCAGTAAAATATATAAAATAAGCTTTAGATTATCAGTAAATGTTCTTGGCACAAAAAATTGAATACCTGGTATAACTGGGTATATACAAAAATTATTAGAAAAAGAAATAATATACATACATATATATAAAGAGGAAAAAATGATGATAAGTGATATATATATGTGGCTTAGTGGTTGGCATGTTCTCCTCTTAGGGCTAGGGATTCCCTGTTCGAATCTCCATCTGGGTTTCCATGTTCTCCCCGTGTCCGCGTGGGTTTCCTCCGGGTTCTCCGGTTGTGTGTGTGTGTGTGTGTGTGTCCAGCGATAGATTGGCGTCCTGTCCTGGGTGTATCTGCCCAGCGCCCGAATTGTTCTCCCCTAGATGGGCATGGGGAACCCCCCCGCGACCCTAATAGAGGATAAAGCGGGAGATAATGAATGAATGAATATATATATATATATATATATATATATATTAATAATAAAATAAAATCCCAATTCCAAACCACAGCTACACCAGTAGATCACTCTGACCATATACAAGGGTTATTGTTGGATTTTAAGATTATTTATTTACTTAATAGAAAATTACATATAATATTCAAGTTTTAGATAGACTCTATAATTTCTAAACTCTTACATAGAGCAGTGAGTAGAATTTCAGATGTTTATAGCTGTAAGTCAGCGGTATTTTGCAATAATAGTGTATTATTGTATGTTTACATACTTTAACTTGAGTAAAAGTTTTAAATGTATGCATATTATTATAATGTTTGTGTTGATGGTGCTGTACTGGGACTTAATTAATTCCGTGCTGAAACCTGGGGCTAAAACTCAATGCTGAATTATCAATTGAATTATTTGATCTCAGACAAAGAAGCAAAAGTAATGAGGAGCCCTCTACACGTCGTTCAGGGTTTTAAATCCGGACAGCTTTGTTGTAAATCATTAAATCATTTAAATTGAGGTGTGTTTGCTCTCTCTGAGCAGCATGGCCGACACCCAGGGCAAGTTCTGCTTCGCCATTGACCGCGGCGGGACCTTCACCGATGTCTTTGCTCGTCTGCCGGACGGCGAGGAGCGAGTGCTGAAGCTGCTCTCTCATGACCCCCAAAATTACAAAGACGCCCCGACTGAGGGAATCCGCCGGATCCTGGAACAGGTGAGAGAGAGAGAGAGAGAGACGGGCGAAGGCCGTAAAACGAGGGTCAACAGGCTGATGGACTGATTTCCTCCAGGAAACAGGAAGGACTTTTCCACGCAGTGAGCCGGTGGATTCCTCTCTGATTGGCTGGATTCGCATGGGAACCACGGTGGCGACGAATGCGCTTTTGGAGCGTCGGGGCGAGAAGATGGCGCTCGTCACTACGCGAGGCTTTGCCGACTTGCTGCACGTCGGCACACAGGCCCGACCGGACCTGTTCGATCTGGTACGTATAGACGTGTCCTGTACAGAGGTGTGGTCTCGGTACGACAGAGTGTAAGTTAAACAATAGTGGTCCTGGTGCACAGACTTGTGGGACACCACACTATACTATGGATGCATTCTTAAGACGTTAACTATATTAAAGTGTTTTCTCATCACAGGAGGTGCGTGTTCCTGAAGTGCTGTTCGAGGAGGTGGTGGAGGTGGACGAGCGGGTCGTCCTCAAACAGGACGCATGCCGGCTGCCCAGCAAGGGCTCCAAACGTGTGGTCAAAGGTAAAATGCATGAACACGGAGTGTAATAATCATTAAACACACAGAGGAGTGAACAGAGTGAATGTTTACACATGTTTACAGAGCAGGAGGTAACTCCACCTCCACCGGCTCTGTGGTGGAACAGCGAGACACTGTGGGGTTCTGATTTAATTAGAACCTTTGTTTCTCCTGTACTGAATATGCAACCGCAGGAACTAATGTGCAATATAAATATAGGCAATAACTTAATACTTTATATATATATATATATATATAGGCAGCATGGTGGCTTAGTGGTCAGCACGTTTGCCTCTCAGCCCTAGGGATTCCCGGTTCGAATCCCCATCTGGGTGGATTTTGCATGTTCTCCCCGTGTCTGCATGGATTTGCTCCGGGTTCTCTGGTTTCCTCCCACAGTCCAAAAACATGGATCAAGTCAATTGAATTCTCAAAATTGCCCCATATAGAGTGTGTGTGTGTGAGTGAGTGTGTGCCCAGCGATGGATTGGCGCCCTGTCCTGGGTGTATCTGCCCAGCGCCCGAGACGTTCTCCCCTGGATGGGCATGGGGAACCCCCCCCACCGCGACCCTAATAGAGGATAAAGCGGGAGATAATGAATGAAATATATATATATATATTTTTTTTTTTTACTTACTTTCTTATCTTTTTTAATATGTGTGCACTGTGATTATGATGCTACTGGAAACTTAATTTCCCTGAAGGAATTACCCAAAGGGATCAATTACGTTTTATCTTATCTTTTTTTATCTTATCTTATCTCTGTTCACGGCTTTATTTGTCGGTTTGTAAACATCAGTGTTTTTTTTGGTAACCTGTGCTGTAGGATGTACAGGGGAGAAGTTGGAGGTGTGGTGTGAGATGGACCTGCAGAACGTTGAGAGAGATCTGAAGGGGGTTCTGTCTCGAGGAATCACGAGCCTCGCTGTGCTGCTGCTGCACTCCTACATGTGAGTGTGTGTGTGTGTGTGTGTGAGAGAGAGAGATCTGCCTAAATGTCTTTTTAATTCAATTGTATGTTGTTACTGTTGCTTTAGTTTGTGGAACTTCTGAAACCTGCTGTTCTTTGGCTTTGGAGCCAAAACTCTAAGTTGTGGATGATCATGAAATCTGTGCTTGTGTAAAACAGGACATTCTGCTCCTTAAATCTGATTGGCTGAGTCGTCTGTCCAGCCGTGACATCCTTAACAATAACACACCCCTCTGAGCTTCACATTGGTATCACTGAGTGATATACAATACATTAATTTAAATAATAAAATACAGATTCATATAAACACCATCAGCACTAAACCTGTTACACTGTTTAGAAACTGTCTTCTGTGATTTGGACACTAGAGGGCAGCGTTTGACTTGGAATGCAGAAAGCAGTTACTCAGTCATCAACGTTCACTTTAAAAACCGGACTAGATTGCGTCACTGAAGATCAGATTATTTATGATTTAGTTTTTAATAAAGACATTTCTGAATCAGAGCTTGTTTTTTATTATAGTGTTTAAGTTTGTAAGTGTTTTATTAAAGCAATCAGACTCTCGAGGTTGTGTATTATTCTGAATAAATCACGTAAAGAGGTGGAACTGTTCTCCACTACACACCAGAACACCTCGTACCGTATTAATTAATTATAAACTATAAACAAAATAAAGATTTCCTCCAGGAGTCATCATTCAGTACTAAAGTGCTTTCGGTAGTAAAACTGTTATTACGTGTGTGTGTGTGTGTGTGTGTGTGTGTGTGTGTGTTAGATACCCGGATCATGAGCAGGCGGTGGGTGCTCTGGCTCGGCGGCTCGGCTTCACTCAGGTCTCTTTATCCAGCGAGGTGATGCCCATGATCCGAGCCGTCCCCCGCGGTTACACGGTGTGTGTGGACGCTTACCTCACGCCGAAGATCCAGCAGTACCTCCACGCTTTCAGCGCCGGGTTCGAGGGTGGACTCGCAGTGAGTGGACCTTCAGCGTTTACGGGAATCCCCGTCTGCTGCCTCGCTGTAAGTCTCTGTCCGTGTGTGTGTGTGTGTGTTCTCCATCGAGGACGTGGACGTTCTCTTCATGCAGTCGGACGGCGGCTTGACTCCCATGGATCAGTTCTGCGGCTCCCGCGCCGTTCTCTCCGGCCCCGCGGGGGGGGTCGTGGGTTACGCGGTCACCTCGTCCTCCAGCGCTCGCGGCACGCCCATCATCGGCTTCGACATGGGAGGTCAGTCTACGTTTATGTGACCGTTGGAGGTTTTGAAAATGGTGTCCTTAGAACTACGGCGAGAACATCAAAGGTTTCTGCTGTGGCCTAGGAACGTCCACGGACGTGAGCCGCTATGCCGGTCAGTACGAGCACGTGTTTGAGTCCACGACCGCGGGAGTGACGCTGCAGGCCCCTCAGCTGGACATCAACACTGTTGCAGCTGGAGGAGGTTCTCGGCTGTTTTTTAGGTCCCTATACACCCCCCCCCCCCCACACACACACACTTTAAGTTGGTGTATCGTCCAGCTCTAAACATTGGCTTTGTTGATGTTCCTTCGTCCTGGTTTTAGATCCGGCATGTTCGTGGTGGGTCCCGAGTCAGCCGGCGCTCACCCCGGTCCGGCCTGCTACCGAAAAGGTCCGAATACCAAGTTCTGGCACACAACGCATTAACACCACATCAGAGGTCTGATCCCCGAGACCGACAATGAAGATCTCCATCCAGATAATAATCATAATGTCCTTCCTGTAGTGTACAGATCTCATAGCTGCAGTGCTTCCTCCTGTCCCACAGGGGGCCCCCTCACAGTCACCGATGCCAACTTAGCCCTCGGTCGCCTGTTGCCGAACTTCTTCCCCCACATCTTCGGTCCCGGAGAAGACGAGCCTCTGTCCGGAGAGGAGACCGTGAAGCTCTTCGGCGAGCTCGCCCGCGACATCAATGGGTTCATCGCCGCCGACCAATCACAGCGTGACGCCGACGGACCGGCCCAATCAGAGCGCGGGGCTCCGGCGGTCGCGCGGTCTGAAATGAGTGTGGAGGACGTCGCCATGGGATTCGTCAGAGTCGCCAATGAGGCCATGTGTCGGCCAATCAGAGCGCTGACCCAGGTCACGTATTGACGTTTTGACCTCATTAATATTAATAAGTTCATTTCTGCTAAAAACGACTGCGTGCTTTGCACGAACTTGCATCCACATTGGCGGCACGGTGGCTTAGTGGTTTGGCATGTTCTCCTCTCAGTGCTAGGGATTCCCGGTTCGAATCTCCATCTGGGTGGAGTTTCCATGTCCTCCCCGTGTCCGCGTGGGTTTCCTCCCACAGTCCAAAAACATGGATCATGTCAATTGAATTCTCCAAATTGCCCCATATAGAGTGTGTCTGTGTGAGTGAGTGTGTGCCCAGCGATAGGTTGGCGTCCTGTCCTGGGTGTATCTGCCCAGTGCCCGAGACGTTCTCCCCTGGATGGGCATGGGGAACCCCCCCCACCACCACCACCACGACCCTAATAGAGGATAAAGCAGGAGATAATGAATGAATGAATGAATGAATGCATCCACATTGTGTAGTTTCATGGTCGAGCTGCAGTATCTACTTCTACCACAAGATGTCACCAAATCCCACATACTGCCCCCTCAGCTCTCTCAAAGCGAATCTGAATTCATTTCTGGTGACAAATTAGAATCATTTCGTCTCTTCTTTCAGGCGAAAGGTCACGACACGTCGCAGCACATGCTGGCCTGTTTCGGGGGAGCAGGCGGGCAACACGCTTGTGCCATCGCACGGACGTTGGGCATGAAAACCGTCTTCATACACAAGTATGCTTTTTCTGTCTGTCTGCATGTGGAGAGGATCTGTCTGCGGGTTTAATGTCTGTCTCTGTGGTCTGTGATTGGTCTGTCTGTCTGTCTGTCTGTCTGTAGGTACAGTGGGGTGCTGTCAGCGTACGGATTGGCTCTGGCGGATGTCGTTGAGGAGGTTCAGGAACCATCTGCTCTCCACTACGATACAAACTCCTTCCCTGAACTGGACCGCAGGATCCAGCAGCTCTCGGAGCGCTGCCGGGATAGGCTGCAGAAACGAGGATTCAGCAGGTAATACACACACACACACACACACACACACAAAGAGCAGTTACAGTTAAAGTTAAAGTGTGTGGGGGGGTTCTCTGTGCAGTTCTCAGATCAGTCTGGAGGTGTTCCTGCACATGCGTTACGAGGGAACAGACTGCGCTCTGATGATCAGTTCGGCCGAACCCCTGGTCCGCGCTCGGTTCTGCGGGTCTGGAGACTTCGGCGGCGCGTTCACCCGACGGTAACCACCAGAACATAATCACAACCTAATTTAGTCACATGACCAAATTTACTACACAACAGAAAAAAAATCAGATTGAGAATCTCAAATTCATTCCATCCATCCATTATCTTCCACTTTATCCTCTATTAGGGTCGTGGGGGGGGGTGTGGGGGGGGTGTGGGGGGGGTGTGGGGGGGGTTCCCCATGCCCATCCAGGGGAGAACGTCTCGGGCGCTGGGCAGATACACCCAGGACAGGATGCCAATCTATCACTAGACACACACACACTCTATATGGGGCAATTTGGAGAACTCAGTTGACCTCGATCCATGTTTTTGGACTGTGGGAGGAAACCGGAGAACCCGGAGGAAACCCATGCGGACACGGGGAGAACATGGAAACTCCGCCCACATGGGGATTTGAACCGGGAATCCCTAGCGCTGAGAGGAGAACATGCCAAACCACTAAGCCACCGTGCCGCCATGAATCTCAAAATGTTTCTGTAAATATCAGTTCACCACCACCTCTCACACACACACACACACACACACACACACACACACACACACACACTAATCTAAACACACAGCCTGCTCCATGTCGTCTCTCATTAACAGCTACATGACGGAGTTTGGCTTCACCATCGCTGACCGGCCCATCGTGGTGGATGACATCCGGGTTCGAGGGTCAGGAAAATCTGGAATCAGGTCCAGAAGTTCAGCCAAGATGAGAGATCAACCACCCAAATCTGCTCTGGTGTGTCATTGATATCTTTAAGTCTGCACTTAAAAAAACTAAAATACTGCTCTGTATGGATCAGAACCCCACAGCACCACCACAGTGTAGGTGTCATGGATCAGAACCCCACAGCACCACCACAGTGTAGGTGTCATGGATCAGAACCCCACAGCACCACCACAGTGTAGGTGTCATGGATCAGAACCCCACAGCACCACCACAGTGTAGGTGTCATGGATCAGAACCCCACAGCACCACCACAGTGTAGGTGTCATGTAGGTGGTGGATGATTCTCAGCACTGACTTGGTGGTGATGGTGATGGTGGTGGTGGTGTTGGTGGTGGTGGTGATGGTGGTGATGGTGGTGGTGATGGTGTTGGTGGTGATGGTGGTGGGTGGTGGTGGTGTTGGTGTTGGTGATGGTGGTGGTGTTGGTGATGGTGATGATGGTGGTGATGGTGGTGATGGTGATGGTGGTGGTGATGGTGTTGTGGTGGTGATGGTGGTGGTGGTGGTGTTGTGATGGTGATGGTGTTGGTGGTGATGGTGGTGGTGGTGTTGGTGTTGGTGATGGTGGTGGTGATGGTGGTGGTGATGGTGATGGTGATGGTGGTGATGGTGATGGTGGTGATGGTGATGGTGGTGTGTTGGTGATGGTGATGGTGGTGATGGTGGTGTTGTGATGGTGTGGTGTTGGTGGTGATGGTGTTGGTGTTGGTGGTGTTGGTGATGGTGTTGTTGTTGGTGGTGATGATGGTGCGTTTCTTCCCCAGCAGAAGACCAGGTGTTACTTTGAGGATGGATATATGGACACGAGTGTGTACCTGTGGGAGGATCTGTCATGTGACCATAAGGTGGACGGTCCAGCCATCATCATCGACAGGAACAGGTAGGTCCAAACGCTTGTTCCACCGAGCGCCGCTGGATGGACATGCAGAACACCGTTCGTTACATAAGAACCCATCGTGTTCCAGCACCATCCTGGTGGAACCGGGTTGCTCGGCCCGACTGACCCCCGACGGAGACGTGTGCATCGCCGTGGGGACGGACAGCCGGTGCGAGCTCGGAACAGAACTGAACGCCGTGCAGCTGTCCATCTTCTCCCATCGCTTCATGAGCATCGCAGGTGAGATGGGTTCGGTCAACTCCAGGTGACGGTCTGCATGAACTGGGGTTCGAACCATCAACCCTCTGCGCGGATAGTTTTAGTGTTTGTCCACTGAGCCAACAGGGATGAATCGGAACATCGATTCTACACTGTGGCTGCACCCTGCGTGGTATGGTGAAGCTGTTGGTGACATCTAACATGTTCTTCTGAGACATAAATGAGGGAAAAGGTCCTGCAGACATCCAAAAGTTTGTAGAAAGAGTTTTTTATACAAATAGAAACTAAAAGTAGCTGCAAAACACGAACCACGTTTGATTTTATTTTCGGTGTTACCACAGCGACGATCCGCTCTGTTACTTTGCTGCCACCTTCTGGCCGTCGGCTCTCACTGCGTCCTAACTCTCGATGCAAATCTGAGAGAAAATGACATTTTATATTTCACTTTTCATAATGTTAAACATTATTTCTTATTTTATTTAACAAAAAAACATCGTCTCGGTCTTAGTCTTCATGAGAACCCTGTGTGTGATCATAAAAATCATAACAAACACACTTAAAATAAACTTTAAAATACATTCCATAAACCTTTGGTAGACATGCTGTTTTATTTATATATATATATATTTGGGCGCACGGTGGCTTAGTGGTTTGGCATGTTCGCCTCTCAGCGCTAGGGATTCCCGGTTCGAATCCCCATCTGGGTGGAGTTTCCATGTCCTCCCCGTGTCCGTGTGGGTTTCCTCTGGGTTCTCCGGTTTCCTCCCACAGTCCAAAAACATGGATCGAGTCAATTGAGTTCTCCAAATTGCCCCATATAGAGTGTGTGCCCAGCGTAGATTGGCATCCTGTCCTGGGTGTATCTGCCCAGCGCCCGAAACGTTCTCCCCTGGATAGGGAACCCCCCCCCTTCCCCCCGACCCTAATAGAGGATAAAGCGGAAGATGAATGAATGAATGAACTATTCATCCTTCCATCCATCCATTATCTTCTGCTTTATCCTCTATTAGGGTCTATCAGATACACCTAGGACAGGACGCCAATCTATCACTGGACATACACACACTATATGGGGCAATTTGGAGAATTCAGTTGACCTTGATCCATGTTTTTTGGACTGTGGGAGGAAACCGGAGAACCCGGAGGAAACCCACACGGACATGGGGAGAACATGGAAACTCCACCCAGATTGGGATTCGAACCGGGAATCCCTAGTGCTGAGAGGAGAACATGCCAATCACTGAGCCACCGTGCCGCCCCGACTTTTCATAATTTCACAATATTTTATTTAAGTAAAAAACATCGTCTGGGTCTTAATGTTCATGAGAACCCTGTGTATGATCATAAAAATATGATAACAAACACTTAAATGTCCATAAACTTTCTGTCTTCATCCCTCGTTCACAGAGCAGATGGGGCGTGTCTTACAGAGGACCTCCATCTCCACCAACATCAAAGAGCGACTGGACTTTTCATGCGCCGTGTTTGGACCCGATGGAGGTTTGGTCTCGAACGCTCCTCACATCCCCGTTCACCTGGGAGCCATGCAGGAGACGGTGCAGTATC
>JAFMOC010000154.1:275000-302500 GCA_019802505.1 Corydoras sp. C115 | reverse complement strand
CCCCTGGATGGGCATGGCCACCCCCCCCCGTGACCATAATAGAGGATAAAGCTGAAGATAATCCTGCAGGCCAATTAGTCCAATTAATATTCGTATTAGTATTCGTCGGCAGAGCCATGGATGAAGGTCTGACCACACCTCCAGGGAGCCGGTCCCACCTCAAAAGAAACAGACGAGGAGATGATAATTAAGCATGGCATTTAATTAATAAGTGATTAATTGACACAGCATCACTGACTACATTACATTTCGTTTACATTTGGTTATTTATTGAACGCTTTTATCTAAAGCGACTTACAAGGTGAACACAGGGTTAATCACAGCGCCCCCTGGAGCAATGAGGGTTAAGGGCCTTGCTCAAGGACCCACATTGGTAACTTCAGTGGACCTGGGATTTGAACCCCCAACCTTCAGATTGACAGCCCAATGCCCTAACCACTAAGCTCCGCACCCTGACGAGAGCAGCAGAACTAAAAGAGGCAGATACTGCAGACTACATAGTTGAGAGGGCTCCCCGGAACAGCAGCATTTCAGCGCATTCCAGTCGTATGGAGCAGACCTGACGTTCCTGACGTTCCTGAAGCTTTGATCGGTCAGCTGTGGTCGTCCTGCTCTGTGTCACTCGGCCTCCTGCTGTCTCCACTTCCATCTCTCTCTCGTTTACGCCCTCCTCAGGTCCTGGTCTCCTTTAAAAAGATAATTCTGATCCTACGTATCCTGCTGAGATCTCCACAGGGATAGGCCTCAGGGTGATGTTCATATTTGGGTTCCGTGTTCGGAGCCTGATCTCCTCACTGCGACTGTCTGAAGGAGCATCGTCCGGTCAGACGCTGGTGTCAGCGGAGAGGTTCAGAATCTCAGTCCCAGTTCATCTCGAGGGGGCTTGCTCCACATTCCTGAGATGCTGAAGGGTAAATTGGAGATGCCATATTGCCCCTGTGACTGTATCTGCTCCGGTCAGGAGACAGCCCTGGATGTTGTCCAGACGTTGTGCCGCCGTATAAACACGCCCCCTTGGTTTGATTTATAAAGGTCTGAGATGTAGAGTGTCAAGAACTTAGCCATGCATTTCTGACAGTTATAGGATTCCAACCACGTGGGAAACAGTTTGAGGGAAGGCCCGTTCCTGTTCCAGCATTACCATTGCGCTGATGCACAATGCAGCATCCATAACGACCTCGGACATCCCTGCTCCACCCGATTAGGGTGGACGACGATTTGAGGGACAGGACCAAACTTTTCATAGACGCACTCCAAAATCTGGTAGTAAGACCCTTTAGAGGGGTGGAATCTGTTCCAATGGGAACGGGGAACCAACTGAACATCCATCCATCCATCCATTATCTTTCACTTTATCCTCTATTAGGGTTCCCCATGCCCATCCAGGGGAGAACGTTTTGGGCGCTGGGCAGAAACACCGAGGACAGGACGCCAATCTATTACTGGACACACACTCACTCACACACACACTCTCTATGGGGCAATTAGGAGAATTCAGTTCACCTTGATCCATGTTTTTGGACTCATCCATTCATTATCTCCCACTTTATCCTCTATTAGGGTCACGGTGGGGTTCCCCATGCCCATCCAGGGGAGTACGTTTCAGGCGCTGGGCAGATACACCCAGGACATGGCGCCAATCTATCACTGGACACACACATTCTCTATGGGGCAATTTGGAGATCTCAATTCACCTTGATCCATGTTTTTGGACTCATCCATTCATTATCTCCCGCTTTATCCTCTATTAGGGTCGCGGTGGGGGTTCCCCATGTCCATCCAGCGTTTCAGGCGCTGGGCAGATACACCCAGGACAGGGGGGCAATATATCACTGGACACACACTCACACTCTATATGGGGCAATTTGGAGATCTCAATTGACCTTGATCCATGTTTTTGGACTGTGGGAGGAAACCGGAGAACCCGGAGGAAACCCACATGGACACGGGGAGAACATGGAAACTCCACCCAGATGGGGATTCGAACCGGGAATCCCTAGTGCTGAGAGGAGAACATGCTAAACCATTTTAAAGATCAGACGATTTCTGAACAACTTTAAACCCAAAAGATGAGAATTTAATGACTGACTGGAGCAGAAGTGTCAGCTATCTGATCCACACACACACACACACACTCAGATCAAACACACACGGTTTATAGTGCTGGTCGAGCAGGTCCATGGCACTGTCCCTGTAGAACGTGAAGCTCCTGATGATGTTCTACAAACACCTCAAAGAATTCAGACACGATGTGTGAAGACCAGTTTTTTTTTAATATATACACAGCCGGGGGGGGGGGGGGGGTTACAGGGGTGCAATGGTTGCATATAGAACAAGGCACTGGTTTAGGGGGGGGGGGGGGTTAAGGGTTACACAGGGTCCACACAGTGGAGTGTTTAGAAACAATCCAACACAACGACCACAAAGAGGCTGCAGAATTCATCTGTAAACAGGGACAGAACCGTGAGTGGACGGTCTGCGCCGCGAGGGGACGGTCTGCGCCGCGAGGGGACGCTTCTTAAAGATTGCACTTCGTAGAACACGCGCCATTAAACTGCACGCATCGTCACGCAACAAAAAAATCGGCAGGGAGTTAAGAACGGCGCTCTGCGGGGTCAACGCTCAGCCCGGTGCACGGTTTGAGGGCAGGGGGCGTTGTTTTTTTTTTTGTTTTGTTTTTAAAGAAAAAAGGCGGAGCGCTTCCTTAAATACCCTGATAACGCTTAAAACGGACGCAGACACCCGGACAGTGTGCTGGAGGTCAGTTAACGGGGGAAATGATGGGCTACGTCTTTTTTTTTCCCGATCTGATCAATAAATTAAATCTAGTTCCCGATCACCTGTAGGGGTTCGGTGCAAAACACGGATATTATGATTCGTTAACATAACACATTAAAATCGACAAAATGTGGAACCGGACCGCGGCGTCTTCATCGCGTGTGAGAGTGGACAGCAAGCTTTCTGACCTACTGCCATCGCGTCGCCCACACTACGGTCCGTCTTCGGCTTTGTATTCCTGAACAAAGGCGCGGATCGTGGCGTTTAAACCTCTGACCGGTGGCCAACAGGGGGCGCTGGCCTACGTACCGGTTAGTCCTGGCGTTCCCTCCTCACCGACTCGCCGTGTGTTCAGTCGGCCGATTGGGTTCCTACAGAATGCCCCGGCGGGGTCTGGACGTCGTGAAGGTTCACGTAGAGGTGCGAGTTTAAAGAAAGTCGATTGGTTGAGGCGCAAACCGTTTAAATGGCGTCTTAACGCAGCAAACGCTCCCAATTCTGCAGATTGCCACTAAAAACTCGAGGGTGAAGACGTCCCAAAGCCGGCAGCGTGGGTTACGTTCTCCCCCCCCCCCACGAGCCGGTCAGGACCTATCTGCATGGAGAGTCCATCTCATGTGGAGATAAGTTAACTTTAAATAGATTGGGAGATGGCGAGCTAACGACGGGCCATCAGCATGCAGATACAGCGGCACCGGGGTTCTCAGTGTGTGTGTGTGAGGGGGTGGGGTGTCCACACACACACACCCCACATGATCGGTATCATCCATTGGCCGGCCGCAGTGCAGACGGCCAACCGTTTACCACAGCGTTACGGCTACGTGAGGCATTTGTAGCGTGCTGGCTAGCTATGTAGCTCTGAGTGTTCGCATTGTCCCCCCCCCCTCGGTTCTGCGAGTCCCGAGAGTGACTGTAAACAGTATCTCCAGAGGGGACACGAGACGTTCGGCTCACATACCCTGCGGCTCCGAGTTCGGTTTTAAAACCGAGGTTTGAAGCGTCGACGTCGAAAAACGTCATTTTTAAACAAAAAAAAAAAAAAAAAAACGTAAAAACGAAACGAGTGCAAACTCCGTCAGTGCAAAGTCAACGTCCATCAGTCACAGTGAGGTAGCTTTACGAGTCGTATAGATAGGTTTTTTGTGACTAATGAGGGTTTTCAAGAAAAGTCAGGATCTGAGGTTCGAGGTGGCTCTCTGAGGTAGTCGCCGCTTTTTGTGCCGAGAGGCCACGCCCCATCCACGAGTTCCGTCTCGTTCCCCCGGCGCTAGGAGTACTTTCCGAGTCCGTATTGACTTGGTGGCGCGTGTACATCGAAAACACTTTTATTGGGTGGAACCGACTGCAACATGCTATCCAAGTCCATGAGGAGGGGCGGGGCTTGTAACGAAACGCGCCCGCTGGGAAGCAGCGGCCAATAGGAATGGCCGCCGAAATGATTCGGCGCCACGTGATGGCCGTAGAACGGCACGGAGCCGAGCGGCACAAACGGATTGGAGTTGAAGCGCATGCTAGGGGGCGCCACCGCGTTCGGCGGCGTGTATTTGGCGTAAGAAGTCGGCAGCTCCCAGGGGGGCGGAGCCGAGGCACGTCTGACCGCTTTGTTTGGCGGGAAGTAGTCGCAATATCCGTCCACGTCTTGGTGCCCGCGTTCCGGAGCCCGCTTCCTTGCCTCCAAACGGGTCGCCCCGCGCCAGTCGTCATCGGACGACGAGGACGAGGCGGGGCTGGCGGAGCTGGCCGAAGCACTACGATTGGACCAGGAGCACCGAGGGTGTGGCGAGCGGGTGTCGGGCTCCGCCCAGCCCTGGCCCCTTCCCCTGAGTCCGTCCGCCGGTCTGAAGTTGTGCAAGAGGGAATCGATCGCGAAGGACGAGTCCAGTTTGGGACGGTAAGGATCATCTGGGGTGGGGGACAACCGGCGCACCGGTGGCTCGGGGGTCGGGAGGGGCAGCGCTTCGTTTTCGTTGCTGGACGTAGTGTGTCCTTGGAGGATGTAGGGAGCAAGGTCCTGGGCAAAAACCGTCTCGTCCTGTCTGGACACGGCCGTGTTCTGTCTCTTCAGCAGCTCCAGAGGAACCCGGCTCACCTCCACCGCCCAGAAGTTCCCTTTGCCCTGAGGCTTCCCTGGATCCTTCAGCACCTAAAGGAACAACCCAGAAGGTAGACTTTAGAGCAGGTTCCCGTCCATTGGGGCAGGACAGGGTGAGGTCGGTGTAAAAGACCCCGACAGGGTCACACTGAACCATGATGTCCGCCCCTTCCACCATGTTCCCACGGACACGCTGTTCTCAGGGTCTGAAGGATGAAGGAGAACCCACCTTGATGAAGCAGTCGTATGAGGACAGGTTGTGCCGCACCGAATCCCTCCAACCTTTATAGTTGCCTTTGAAGAAGGGGAAGAGTGTGCTGATCTCCTTCAGGATCTGAGGAACAGGAACAAACGTCACTGCAGCTAGTTCTTTAAATTCATTCATTATCTTCCGCTTTATCCTCTATTAGGGTCGTGGGGGTGGGGTTCCTCATGTCCATCCAGGGGAGAACGTTTCGGGCGCTGGGCAGATACACCCAGAACAGGGCGCCAATCCATCGCTGGGCACACACACTCTATATGGGGCAATTTGGAGAACTCAATTGACCTTGATCCATGTTTTTGGACTGTGGGAGGAAACCCACACAGACACGGGGAGAACATGCAAACTCCACCCAGATGGGGATTCGAACCAGGAATCCCTAGTGCTGAGAGGAGAACATGCTAAACCACCATGCCACTTCTTCAAATATATATTTTAAAAATATCATTTTTGATTAATGAAGGCGGCACGGTGGCTTAGTGGTTTAGCATGTTCTCCTCTCAGCACTAGAGATTCCTGGTTTGAATCCCCATCTGGGTGGAGTTTCCATGTTCTCCTCATGTCTGTGTGGGTTTCCTCCGGGTTCTCCGGTTTCCTCTCACAGTCCAAAAACATGGATCAAGGTCAATTGAGTTCTCCAAATTGCCCCATATGGAGTGTGCCTGTGTGTGTGTGTGGCCAGTGATAGATTGGCACCCTGTCCTGGGTGTATCTGCCCAGCGCCCGAAACGTTCTCCCCTGGATGGGCATGGGGAACCCCCCCCCCCCCCCCCCCCCCCCCCCCCCCCCCCCCCCCCCCCCCCCGCGTGACCCTAATAGAGGATAAAGCAGAAGATAATGGATGGATGGAAGATTAATGAAGCAGCCCATTTTCCCCAAATCCAGCTTCACCATCGCATCTGGTCATTTTAGCACATCAGAACACAGGGTCAGTCAGAGAGCGCCCCCTGGATCAATGAGGGTTAAGGCTCTTGCTCAAGGAGCCACATTGGTAACTACAGTGGATCTGAGATTTGAACCCACAACCTTCAGACCAACACCCCACCACTGAGATGGTCATACAGATGGGGGTTTGTAGTTCTATAGTTCCATTCTGTAGTCCATTGGCTTCTCTATATGCCCCGTTTGTCCCCTTCACTCTGTTCTCTGATGATTCGGACCCCACAGAGCAGGTACTATTAGGGTGGTGGATGATCCTCAGTGCTGCTTTACATACTGTCCTTACACACAGCAATCTGTCCTCCACATGTAACCCATCTGTGCAGTAAAACACACACACTGAGTAGAGTACACAGACCAGTATACACACCCAGGGAGCTATTGGGGTTAGGTGCCTCTCTCTAGGGCCCTTCAATCACAAAACTGAAGACAGGAACTGAACCAAGGACCTTCAGGTCACAAGGCTGGTTCCTTAACCACAAACCTAGGAGTGACACTGACATGGTGGTGGTGAGTGGTAGCTCAGTGGTTAGGTTGTTGGGCTTTCAATCTGAAGGTTGTGGGTTCAAATCCCAGGTCCACTGAAGTTACCAATGTGGGTCCTTGAGCAAGACCCTTAACCCTCATTGCTGCAGGGATGTTGTGATGAACCCTGTGCTCACCTTTGGATAAAAGCTTCTGCTGAATGACCAAATGTAAATTTAGACTGCACTCTGAGAGTGAATCCCTGTATCCACCAACTATACACACAAACACATCCACCCTGCTGCTCAACAGAGTTCAACAGAGCGAATTAAATATAATCATGAGACAAATCAGCGTTCAGCCCTAAAAACAGAAGATTTAAATACAGATCTGTATTTATCCAACTAATCTGCGAGCCGCTTCCTCAGGATTAAATACAAGTGACACTCTGAACCCGGCGCATTGTTTAAACTCATTACTTTCACTCCTCCATCCTTCATTCTTATCACTGCATCTCTCCACAGCTGCAGTTTTAGTGACTCCCATCAGTGTGTGTGTTTTATATATATTATATATATATATATATATATATATATATATATATATATATATAATTATGTGAAAGATTCCTGATTTAAACTCTTAATAGCTAATGATGTAACACGGACATGTCCGCTCATGTCAACCAATCCCACAAGGAACGATCACACAAAAATACGTTTGGTGGATGGCATTTTAATAATACCAATAAGAGCAGATGGTTAGTGAATATAACATGATCTACTGTAAAACTTTGGCATGTTCTCCACCCAACAATTTTTTTTATTTAGCCTGTTGGGGGAAAAAAAAGGGCTGTTGTATGCAATTGAATGCAAACATCAAAACTAAGCCATTACTTAATGGAATTTAGATTCTTTAAAACCCTAGTGTAGTTGTATATATATATATATATATAAATTATATATATATATATATATATATATATATATATATATATATATATATATTTTTTTTTTTTTTTTATTGAAAGATTTATCATTATATACATTTATTGGAAATCTGTCTGTTTAAACGGTTCTGTTATTAAAATAGATCGATTATTTGTTTTGTATGTGGGAACTTTATCAGAATTATTTTTTTTTTGAGTCCTTGTTTATTTAAATAACAGTTTTACTGCGAAAAGAACCTGCATGCAAAGATTTGTGTTCCGTCTTTATAAATGAGGTACCACATTCTTTAAGACTGTAATTTATTTTACTTAAATAAAATAAAAATAATATCTTATTTTAGTAATTAGGGTCTTATTTTCTGTACTTAATGTTGAAGTCGAATTACCGGATTTTTTTTAATTCATGGCTATTAAAGTTTCTAAATTAGCTTCAACGTCACTGTTTAATGAAACATTAATGTTTTAAACGTTTTATTCTTCTCGTCTTGTTCTCTGGACTGAAGCATCTTTTGGTTCCGCTCTGTGGAGCTCAGGACCCCGGGCACTTTGCGCGCTCCGGACGCGCTCCTTCCCAAACCAAGTTCTCCTCTTACCTGAGAGAGCGTGAGCTTCTTCTGCGGGGAGTTCTGGATCACCATGGCGATCATGGCGAGGTAGGAATACGGTGGTTTTGGGTAACGCTGGTAGTTCTTTTTCTTGGCCGAGTTTTGCGCCCACGCTGCGGACTGCTGATCCACGGCGCGCCGGGGTGCGCACGGCTTATCGCCGCGGTTGTCCTCCATCGAGCCGAGCGCTGGTTTGTCCTCCGCGCCTCTTAACGGGGGCAGGCCGCTGTCCACCGCCCCGCTGATTTGAGGCAAAACTCGTTCCATGATGGAGGCGTTGTGGCGCAGCAGCTCCTCCGCGGGGCCGGCGCAGCGCGGCGGGGATGTGATGTGTAGCCGGGCTCCGGACTCCCTGTGCGGGCTGAGCGCGCCGCGCCACCCCGCTCCTCCCCGGAGCTTTGTCATGCTGATGATGCTGCCCAGCAGAAAGAGCAGAACCCGGGGCTCCACGTCCGCGGCGTCTGCGGAGACAAACAATTAACAAGTTCGCGTCAGTCCCGCTGTGTAAATGTGTGGGAGGGGCAGCATCAACCCGCATGGAATAGGGCTGGGGGGTGCTGGTGGATAAAAGGAGGGGAGGGGGGGGGTGCACCAAAACTGAGACCAACTGTTTAGCCTTTGCACCTAATAGGTGTATGTGCATATTTTTAAAGGTGAGAACAGTAAATATCCTGATATCAACCTAAGACTTAAACATGCAGGAGATACCCCCATTAAACCCCAACATCTAACCCCCCCCCCCACCTGTTAACCCCCTCCAACCAGGAAAACTGATGTGTAACCAGGCAAACTTTTTAACCACCACTTTATTGGTAAAACTTTATCCCAATATAATAAACATGCCTTTCCCCTCTGTGCACACTGACCAACAACAGATTCACAACCGTCCTGCCCCCCGTCCCAACCCACACCCCCTGTGCAAAAAGCCCCATTCTCCCCTTCCATTTTGCATAGTAACAGTTTGCTTACAGTAATCACTGATAAGGTATTGAAATGAAGCCCCCTGGCAGCACGGGTGGGGGTAGGGTGGAGGGGTGTCCTGAAAAGGCCCCACAATCGGCACAGAAACTGAATTTTAAAGGCTGGTGGGAAGAAGAGTTTGGAGAAATACAGAAACCGGGGGGTTCGGCTGAATAAACAAAGAGCGAGTTGATACACACGGCTAATAAACATGTTCCTCGGGTCATTCAGAGATTAAAGGTCTCCCATTAATACGACGTGAAGATAAGGCTCATTTACACGGCTAATGAGGAATTATATTAAAAGCCATAAAGACTGAACACTCGGCTGAAGACAAAAGGCTGTGATGGTTGTAAAAAAACAAGTCCACTGTAAATGTAATGTACCCAAACTTTAAGGTTTGTGGAGGTTAGTCCACAGGTGGCATCAGCCGCATCTGCGTCCACTCTGAAACCCACTGATCATTTATTAAATAGGCAGGAAGGCTGATTGCAAGTCCTCCAAAGATTGATGTGTGGAACCCTGTTCCTGTACCGGGATGTTTATCAGACTCACAGAGGTGTAATGATAAGGAGTCGGTCTATTTTTGGTGACCTCACGTCGTGAGTGAAGTTACACACCAGAGCGTCACACTCGTGCACGTGAGCCTGCGTTTCAACCCATCAAGAGGGTCGTTAATAAGTGTGCATTCAGCCCCCATCGACATCGTTCTACATAATGTGGTGCTAATGTCCAACTGTCTGCCCTCTCAGCAAGCCAGTGAAAACACACGCCGAGAGGCTGAAAGTTATACTTATTGCCCTCCCACCAGGGGGTTTTACAGCTTTAGAGAACGGGCATGAGAAATCACAGTGAGGAGGAGAGGAGGGGGCGGTTTCAATTAGGAGAAGATGCACTCCCCCCAGATCTGCTCGCTCGGTGAGGGGTAAAACAGGAATCACACCGCATGGTCTTCTGGGGTGAAAAAAAAAAAAAAGATAAGACTCACAGATGGATGGATGGGTGGATGCAAGGAATGCAGAAAAGCAAAGAAAGTTATTTATATTTTATATATATATATATATATATATATATATATATATTCATAGTTGTATATTAGTATATTTCACACATCTGTATACTGTATTTTTGTATTTAAAAAAACAAATTCTCATTTTCTTCTTTAAAATTTAAATGATAACTTTTAAATAGAGCTTAGTGGTTTAGCATGTTCTCCTCTCAGCACTAGGGATTCCCGGTTCAAATCCCTATATAGGTGAAGTTTCCATGTTCTCCCCGTGTCTGTGTGGGTTTCCTCTGGGTTCTCTGGTTTCCTCCCACAGTCCAAAAACATGGATCAAGTCAATTGAATCCTCAAAATTGCCCTATATAGAGTGTGTGTGTGAGTGAGTGTGTGCCCAGCGATAGATTGCCCCCCTGTCCTGGGTGTATCTGCCCAGCGCCCGAGACGTTCTCCCCTGGATGGGCATGGGGAACCCCACCCGCGACCCTAATAGAGGATAAAGCGGGAGATAATGAATGAATTAATACAGATCTGCTCTTTAAAAACAGGTTCAGTAATTAACACTATAAATTGTGAAATTAGGGAATAAAAATGAAGACGGGATTTTTCAAAATTAATAATAAGAGCAGGTAACAGACAATCAACATAGAGTTTAAAACAATAAGAATCCCATGCATTAGAAGTCTAAAGTATTTGGATGAACCTAATAATCAGAGAATTCAGGTAAAACCTTTCCAACACTTTTAGGATGAGAGGTTGTCTTTAAAACTCTGTAGGTGTAATGTGTGGGTGTCCTCGTTTTAATTGGGATTTAAATCCAGAGACACATGAGATAAGATTAAAAAAATCAGAACACTGTGATGTTTGGTATTTAGAATATTGTATTAAGAGAGGATCAGTGTCCAGGGCTGTGTGTGTGTGTGTGTGTGTGTGTGTGTGTGTGTGTGTGTGTGTGTGTGTGTGTGTGTGTGAGAGTGTGTGTGTGTGTGTGTGTGTGTGTGTGTGTGTGTGTGTGTGTGGTGCTGGAGGGGGCAGACTGGATGGAATGGGTGTAAAACTGGCCTCAGACTCACCAGAGCTTCAGATTTAATCTGTCTGGTTGATCCAAAAAAAATTCCAGAGAAGAGTTTCAGTGAAACGGCATCGAACCCGCCGCGGCAAGATAAAAGAGCAGCGTCATCAAGCTCCACACCTCCACCTGACGACCTGAGGCTTAATTAAACTCACACAGGGATTGGTCCGCGCGCACACACACACACATCCATGCACACGCATACACACACGCGCTCGCGCACACACGCACGCACGCACTCGCAAACACACACACACACACACACACACACACACATTAAAACGTGTAAACGATGCGTCTTCACTGCGTGCGTCTGAAGTTCAGCAGAACATTTGAACGTCTTATGAATGTGATCGATCTGATCTGATCTGATCTCTGATATCTGATCTGATCTCTGATATCTGATCTGATCTCTGATCTCTGATATCTGATCTGATCTGATCTGATCTCTGATCTCTGATATCTGATCTGATATGATCTCTGATATCTGATCTGATCTCTGATCTCTGATATCTGATCTGATATCTGATCTGATATGATCTCTGATATCTGATCTGATCTCTGATATCTGATCTGAGATGATATCTGATCTGATATGATCTCTGATATCTGATCTGATCTCTGATCTCTGATATCTGATCTGATATCTGATATCTGATCTGATCTCTGATCTGATCTGATCTCTGATCTGATATCTGATCTGATCTCTGATATCTGATCTGATCTGATCTCTGATCTGATCTGATCTCTGATGTGCTGCAGTGTGCAGGTACGTGGACGTGATCGGACGGCTATTCAATATAAACATTAGTAATAATCAAAACAGTGTCCAGCGATGGATTGGCGCCCCTGTCCTGGGTGTATCTGCCCAGCGCCCGAGACGTTCTCCCCTGGATGGGCATGGGGAACCCCCCCCCCCGCGACCCTAATAGAGGATAAAGCAGAAGATAATGGATGAATGAATAATAATAAAACAGCAGACCTGTGTGTGACGAGCAGACGGACGAGTGTTAGGTCAGAACAGAGGTGTGGGTTCCATTTACATCCAACATGAAAGTCCGACTTTAAATTCATTCATTCATTATCTTCTGCTTTATCCTCTATTAGGGTCGCGGTGGGAGGGGGGGGGGGTTCCCATGCCCATCCAGGGGAGAACATTTCGGGCGCTGGGCAGATACACCCAGGACAGGGCGTCAACCCATCGCTCGACACACACACACACTTACTCACACACACACACTCTATATGGGGCAATTTGGAGAACTCAAATTACTTGATCCATGTTTTTGGACTGTGGGAGGAAACCGGAGAACCCGGAGGAAACCCACGCGGACACGGGGAGGACATGGAAACTCCACCCAGATGGGGATTCGAACCGGGAATCCCTAGCGCTGAGAGGAGAACGTGCTAAACCACTAAGCCACCGTGCCGCCCCGACTTTAAATTCTGCAATTTAAAAGTATTAGGACACTGTGTCTCCTGCAGGAGCCTCTCGTTCCCATCACTCCAACTTTCACTCTTTATTGGGGTGAGTCTGAAGGATCTTCTGATTAACAGAACTTATTAAAGACCAGACACTGACCCGAGGACCTGACTCACAATCTCCACCAGTTCACTGGATTTCGGGTTCCATGTGGCTTCTTTCACACCAGAGTCACAAAAAAAACATGCCTTGTCATGTCCTCCCTGTGTCTCTGTGAGCTTCCTCTTTAGAATTGTAGATGAATTAAAGGTATTAAGTTGTTTCAAGGTGTGAAGGACTTTTTGTGTCTGACCGACATGGACCACTGGAGTGCTGGGATAGGTTCCAACCTGCTTGATGACTCAAATCAAGACATGAATGATTATCTTACTGTAATTTTTTAATTGTAGGGGGCTGAACTTACACCCTTGTTTTGGCACAGACTCTGATTGTCTGTAAATCGCTTCAGAGACGTTTCGACCCCAAAACAACCTGATTGGATCTTTTCAGTGTTTGGGGTCAATAAACATTCTCCTCCAGATGGAGTCCTCACATGTCCAGTGTTTTTTGTTTTATTTCTTCATGGTGACGGATCAGACGAGTCCCAGTCCAGAATTATCTCTGATTTTTGACCTGACTGTAAACCAATATTTAAGTGTGTGTTTGTAATGAAACGCTTTGTGTTTAAATGTCCTGAGAGACATCACGTCTACAGGAGCCTCTATGTTGGTCAGCTTTTGCAGTAACAACTGTCCACACAGCACTCTAAATGGTTTCTACAAGATTTTAAAGTGTACCTGTGGAAATAATAGCCCAGTTTATTCAGAGGAGCATTCGTGAAGTCAGACACCGATGACGGATGAGGGGCTCTGCCTCACAATCTGCGTCCAAGTCAATCCAAAGGTGTTGGATGGGGTTGAGGTCAGGACTTGTGTGGGTCAGTCAAATTCTTCCACAATCGAATCCATCCAACCACGACCCCTTGGACCTTACTAGGTCCAATCAAAGGGCCGTCCTCAAACTGTTGGAAGCAAACAGTTGTCCAGAATGTATAAGATTAATTAATTCATTAATTTTTGGGGGGACAAGCTGGACAAGCTGCAGGAATCGTTCCACGTTCCCTCAGCAGGACGATCCAGCTTTCAGACTCGCTGTCTCAGAGTCCACAGGGGGTGTGTACAGCTCTGTGTGTGTGTGTGTGTGTGTGTGTGTGTGTGTGTGTGCAACCAGTTGCAACCAACCTTCATTTGCATTTCAGCTCACAAGCTTTAGGTCCTATTTCACTACAGAATCGGGCCTTCCCCAAATTGTTATTCTCATTGTCTGAAATGCAGAGTTATGTGCTTACTTTAATAAAGGGTTATAAAGGAAATAAAACCAAGGCCTGTCCCATGTTTTGTCCAAAAATTGCACTGACAATAGAACATTTATTTTAAAATTATATTTTGATATGGGGGTGGCACAGTGGCTTAGTGGTTAGCATGTTCTCCTCTCAGCGCTAAGGATTCCCGGTTCGTATCCCAATCCGGGTGGAGTTTCCATGTTCTCCGGGTTCTCCGGTTTCCCCCCACAGTCCAAAAACATGGATCAAGTCAATTGAGTTCTCCAAATTGCCCCATATAGAGTGTGTCTGTGTGAGTGAGTGTGTGCCCAGCGATAGATTGTCCCCCTGTCCTGGGTGTATCTGCCCAGCGCCCGAAACGTTCTCCCCTGGATGGGCATGGGGAACCCCCCGATCCTAATATAGGATAAAGCTATGAATATATTATGATATGTAGGGCGGCATGGTGGCTTAGCACGTTCTCCTCTCAGCTAAGGATTCCCGGTTCGTATCCCAATCTGGGGGGAGTCTCCCCATGTCTGTGTGGGTTTCCTCTGGGTTCTCCAGTTCCCTCCCACAGTCCAAAAACAAGGATCAACTTAATTGAGCTCTCAAAATTGCCCCATATAGAGTCTGTGTGAGTGAGTGTGTGCCCAGCGATAGATTGCCCCCATCCTGGGTGTATCTGCCCAGCACCCGAAACATTCTCCTCTAGATGGGCATGGGGAACCCCCCCCCCGTGAACCTAATATAGGATAAAGTAGAAGATAATGGATGGATGAATACATTATGATATGTAGGGCGGCACAGTGGCTTAGTGGTTTAGCACGTTCTCCTCTCAGCGCTAAGGATTCCCGGTTCGTATCCCAATCCGGGTGGAGTTTCCATGTTCTCCCCGTGTCCGTGTGGGTTTCCTCCGGGTTCTCCGGTTTCCCCCCCCACAGTCCAAAAACATGGATCAAGTCAACTGAGTTCTCCAAATTGCCCCATATAGAGTGTTTGTGTGAGTGTGTGTGTGTGCCCAGTGATAGATTGGCGCCCTATCCTGGGTCTATCTGCCCAGCGCCCGAAACGTTCTCCCCTGGATGGGCATGGAGAACCCCCCCCACTGAAGATAATGGACGGATGAATTTGAATCGCCTCAGTGTTTGGAACCCTGACCCTCCTCCTCGTCTCTGTCTCCCTCTAGCGGTAGCCCGGATGGCGTGCGGCTGCTCGGCGCTGCGCGGTTGTTATGGAGAAGCTGTTAACCGCAGAGTGCGCGGCGGACACGGAGCCGCTGCAGCGCTCACAGCAGCGGGACACAGCCGGCCGGATATGAGCCTGCTGCTCCGCCGCTCTCAGCTCCACGGCAGCGTGACTGCAGCAGGTACGCCGCCGCCTCGCCGCCTCGCCGCGGCCCCGTTCGCCGACTTTAGACGCGCTTCTCCGGCTTTCTCAACTTCACCGCGACAGGTCTGTTCACCTGGCGGAGCGGCGCTAAGCTAACTAGCCGGACGGGGCTGCGGGTTCGAACCCGGAGCCTCCGCGTCCTTATAAGCGCGCCGCTTTAATGACTCGCGTTGTTCGGTCGCTCTGCTGGGAGTCGACACTCCGAACGGCACCGCGTTTCGGCTTTAAAAGCGTTACATAAAGCTCTCATCCCCGAACATCCTGTCACACTCAGCCTGCCCGGGCGCTTTCTTTTTTTCCCACACCCGTTTTCGGACAAACCCCGCCCGCCTCCGGTTGCGATTGGCGCACGACGGGCAGAGCCGCTCCCTGATTGGTGGAGTCCGAGTGTACTTCTGTCCGCCGGCCAATGGATTAATGAGGTCAGCGTTGTCTGAAGACGGGTGGAGGCACCTCGCGTCGCAGATTATACCTGAACGTTATAAGCGGCACGGCGGCTTAGAGGTTTAGCATGTTCTCCTCTCGGCACGTGGGATTCAGGTTCGAATCCTAATCGGGGGGTGTGTGTGTGGGGGGGAGTTTCCAGTTTCCATGTTCTCCCCGTGTCTGCGTGGGTTTCCTCCGGGTTCTTCGGTTTGTAAATAATTATAAATAAATAAATAAAGAAAGAAAGAAAGAAAGAAACAGGGCAGCATGATGGCTTGGTGTTTGGCATGTTCTCCTCCAAGCACTAGGGATCCAGGTTCGAATCTCGACCTGGGTGGAGTTTGCATGTCCTCCCCGTGTCCGCATGGGTTTCCTCTGGGTTCTCCGGTTTCCTCCCACAGTCCAAAAACATGGATTTAAGGTGAATCAAGTTCTCCCCATATAGGGTGTGTGTATCTACCCAGCACCCAAAACGTTCTCCCCTGGATGGGTATGTGGAACCCCCCCCCCCCCGCCCCCCCAATACAGGATAAAGTGAAAGATAATTAATGGATGGATTATAATCAACCCCAGAAATGAGTATTATCACAAAATAATGTTTTTTTTTTTCCCCTAACAATTAAGCTCGAATATAAACACTTCTGCAGAGACGCCCGAGACTTGCACGGTGCACAAAAAACGAAACGGGTGCGGATAAATAAATAAGAGAATTTTATAAAGATTTAATGATTTATAATGCCGTTTCTTTCGTACGTGAGGATGAAGGTCAGGAAGTTCAGGAAGGTCTCCGCTTTGAGGGTGAGATCACGATCAGTTTTATGATGGTCATAAAGGACACGTCTTTATTGCACTCGGTCCGTATCTCGTTACACAGATTAAAAAGCACAGGGCAGCGCTTTATACACTATCTGGTTTCACACAGATTAGAACCCATGAAGCAGCAGTTTTTACAACTTACTAACCTTCAAACAACGTTAATATATAATTTCACCTTCGGTCGAGTGTAAATGGGTCAGAGGACTGGGAGTCGATAGCGAGGCGATTTGGAGTTACCTGATTTCATCTGAACTGTTCGGTTATGTGATTGGTTGGGAGGACGTGTTTATTAATTAGTTAAAATGAGATGGGAGGGGCTTATCAGGGTTTTATTTATGGTTCGAGCAACAGGTCCTTGGTTAAAAGGGCGAATGTCCTTTCTGTATGGATTCTATATTTCCTCTCCATGGCTGCATTGGGAGAACATACCATACCACCGTGTTCTGGAAACAGTGAACAGCTGCCATGAGGGGGTGAACTTGCTCATCCACGGTGCCTAAAGGTAAAATCGGCTGATCAGAGGACCCGGGGTGTGCAGAAAACAAACCTCGAGTTGATGGATGCTTCCTGCACTGATGGTTAGTCAGTCAGACTCTTCACATCCGCTTTGCATCGCTGCTTTTCTTTATCACAGTCACACTCTCCACCCCAAAGTTCTGGCCCTCAGCTTGTCAGGCACCGATGTTCACACCAGGTACCGCGGAACTGATTTCATGCCGTGTCCAGTTTCCATACAAGGGAAGGTCCAGTCATTAAAACATTGGCGTCTCTAATAAAGTGCCCTTAAATTGTACATTGGGCGTGATCCATATCCATGTTATGGTTTGTTCGGGGTCTGAGGTTTTGGCTCAGGATTTCATTGAGCAGTCGCTGTTGATGATGTCTTAGGAAAATGAAACTGCTGTGTAGGCGTTGATCTTTTTAAACCTCTGACATACCGTCATTCTATTTAAAGACATGAGTAATGACTTAGATCGTCCACAATGAGCTGGGTGTGAATCTTAAAGCTTAACGACGCTTCAACGTTCTCCCCGAATCGACGGAGATCTTTAGAACACGTTCTGGAGCTCAGTTAGAACTGATTGTCTGTGTTCTTGGCCCCACTGATCATACGGATGGGGTTTGTTGTTCTAGAGTTCCATTCTGTAGTCCATCCGTTTCTCTCTGTATTCTGTAAGTGCCCTTCACTCGGTTCTCTGATGATCAGGACCATCACAACCCCATAACACAACCATGTTGAGAGAAATCCACCACACAGATAACACCTGCTCTGTGGTGGGGGTGGGGGGTAAAGGGTAATAACAGAGTATGTAGAAAAACAGACGGACTACAGAATGTAAACCTTAAATTTACAACCGTGGCGCCAATTTGGAACACCTTTAACCACCCATGAACGATCATTAATTCATTATCTTCCACTTAATCCTCACTAGGGTTGCGGGGGGTATGTGGGGGGGGGTTCCCCATCCAAGGGAAGGGCATGAAGCACCCAGGACAGGGCACGAGTCTAACACTCACACACATTATATGGGGCAATTTAGAGCATTCACTTTACCTTGAAACCATGTTTTTGCACTGCGGGAGGAAACCGGAGGACCCGGAGGAAACCCACACGGACACGGGGAGGACATGCAAACTCCACCCGGATTGTAAATGTAGATTGTAATTCGAAACTGGATCCCCAGTGCTGAGAGGAGAACAGGTTAAGCACTAAGCCACCGTGTCGCCCCACCGCTGAGCGTATTAAATGCAATGTTTAAATAAGTTGACTTTTTACGGCGGTGTAAATCCATCTGGTGAATGTGGCAGGCTGCCGGTCGGGGGACGAGAACATCCAAAAGGAAGAGAGGGGGGGGGGTGGAGAAAAACACACGATGGAAGGGAGGAGAACCCCGCGGAATGTTAAACAAAGATAACGGAGGTATGCCGTAGCGAGCTGAGGGATGTTTGAAATTGGCTGCCGGTGCTGCGAAAGCTGCAGAAAACCTTTCATTTAAATGATTTAAAAAAAGATTTTCATTTGAAAAAGATTTACAGCTGCTGTCTTAGAACTCGGTTCGTGATTAACGGCTTTATGGGTAGAACTCACGAAACACACGAGTGTGATGTCAGGTTTGGTTCATATGTATTGGGACACCTACAGGAGCTTTTATGACATCACATTCTAAATTATCCTTTCATTCATTCATTATCTTCTGCTTTATCCTATATTAGGGTCGTGGGGGGGGGTTCCCCATGCCCATCCAGGGGAGAACATCTTGGGCACTGGGCAGACACACCCAGGACAGGGTGCCAATTCATCGCTGGGCACACACTCACTCACACAGACACACTCTATATGGGGCAATTTGGAGAACACAATTGACTTGATCCATGTTTTTGGACTGTGGGAGGAAACCGGAGAACCCGGAGGAAACCCACGGGGACATGGGGAGAACATGGAAACTCCACCCAGATGGGGATTCGAACCGGGAATCCCTAGCGCTGAGAGGAGAACATGCTAAACCACTAAGCCACCGTGCCGCCTCATTCTAAATGAGTTCATCTTTAATTTTCTTGTGAGGTTTTTGTTTTGTTTTGGAGAATTGTGGAAGTCTGTGAGGTCAGACACTGATGTTGGGTGAGAGGACCTGGTTCCGTCTCTATCCTCGTTCGTCCCGCACGTGTTCGGCGAGGTCGACGTCAGGTTTCTGTGTCGGTTCTGTGGAAGTCTCAGTGAAGGAAAGTCCCCAGCGGCTCTGCGAGCGTTATCTGTCTCTCTGCATCAGAAACAGACGAGAGGAGGAAAAAACACAGCTACCAAAACCACAGAGACGCGGAACGTTCCCGGGTTCCGCCCGTTACAGATCGTATCGGTCGTGTTTACACTCGCGGCTTCAGCCGGGTTTCATCCTCACATCTGTAAAAGCAAAACTAACAGATCGGCTTCACACCGGAATCACAGAACAGACAGACAGACAGACAGGAATTAATTACATAATGAGAGAAGAAAGTCATCAGACATTCAATATGCATTTCAGAAAAGACTCGTTTAACCTGTAACTCTCTCTCTCTGTTTCTGTTTCTGTCTCTCTCTCTCTCTCTCTCTCTCTCTCTCTCTCTGTGTCTCTCTCTCTCTGTTTCTGTCTCTCTCTCTCTCTCTTTCTGTCTCTCTCTCTCTCTGTTTCTGTTTCTGTCTCTCTCTCTCTCTTTCTGTCTCTCTGTCTCTTTCTGTCTCTCTCTCTCTGTCTCTCTGTGTGTGTCTCTCTCTCTCTCTCTCTCTGTTTCTGTCTCTCTCTCTCTCTTTCTGTCTCTCTCTGTCTCTTTCTGTCTCTCTCTCTCTGTCTCCTCGTGTCTCTCTCTCTCTCTCTCTCTCTCTCTCTCTCTCTCTCTCTCTCTCTCTGTCTCTCTCTCTCTGTTTCTGTCTCTGTTTCTGTCTCTGTCTCTCTGTCTTTTTCTCTCTGTTTCTCTCTCTCTCTCTCTCTCTCTCTCTCTCTCTCTCTCTCTCTCTCTCTCTCTCTCTCTCTCTGTCTCTCTGTCTTTTTCTCTCTGTTTCTCTCTCTCTCTCTCTCTCTCTCTCTCTCTCGGTCTCTCTGTGTCTCTCTTTCCCGTGCAGCGGGATTGTGGGTAGCCAAAAAAAGCTGACTCCTAAACGGTCAGATGTTATCTCTCCCAAACCACGAGGTCCTTCCCATCACTGAGGACAGACTGAAGGGAGGACGGAGGTTTTGATTAAAAGATGGAGCTCATATAAAAAGAACGATGAATTATTAATGAACTTAATATTAATTTATAATCAGATTAATCTCAAAAGCTCTCCAAGTGGGCTCGTTGTGACTGAGCTATGAATTCGGTTCAGATTCGTGTGTGTGTGTGTGTGTGTGTGTGTGTGTGTGTGTGTGTGTGGACTGTGGTTACGTCTGTAGACTGTGTATAATGCTGCTGTTCAGTGAATGCCCCTCTCATTGGTTCAGTCCGGCAGTGAAAAGCTCCAGTGTGCCGGTCAGAGGGCGTGTCCGTTCCCATCGCGATCACCTGCACGTTCTGTTTTTAGAACATCGATTTGTTTTCATGCAAATGAAACTCATTTCTCGCTTTTCTTTTAATTAAAACAGCTCGCAGACGAAGCGGGCAGCCCGTGGAGTTGGGTTTGGCTTTGCAGATGTAAAGCAGGGGTGCGGATTCGTGGATCGGATGGCGGGTCCGTTCGGTGAGCTGGAGGTGTCCTGCCCGGGTTCTGAGTGTCCGAACATCTACACATTACAGGAACCTTTGAGTTCATGAGTTCGGTTCCCGTTGCAGCTGAAACTGCTCTCTGGCTTTCTGTGAGGTTTTGGAGTGCGTCTGTGGATTTCCGTCTGCTCGTGACGTGAGATCAGACTCTGAGACACCAGGACCCGGCCCTTAATCTCACCTTTAATTCACCCCAAAATAAACTCCATCTGTGTGGATTATTCCAATTCCTCCACATCAACTCCCCTATTTATGAAGTATGACCGGAACACAGTCATGTTGGAGTAGTGGGAGGACTGTGGGAGGAAACCGGAGAACCCGGCGGAAACCCACGCGGACACGGGGAGGACATGAAAACTCCACCCAGATGGGGATTCGGACCGGGAATCCCTAGTGCTGAGAGGAGAACATGCTAAACCACTAAGCCACTGTGCCGCCCTCCAAAGCATCATATTGTATTCATTCATTCATTATCTCCTGCTTTTATCCTCTATTAGGGTCGCGGGGGGGGGTTTCCAGGGGAGAACGTCTCGGGCGCTGGGCAGATACACCCAGGACAGGGGGGCAATCTATCACTGGACACACACTCACTCACACACACACACACACTCTATATGGGGCAATTTGGAGAACTCAATTGACCTCGATCCATGTTTTTGGACTGTGGGAGGAAACCGGAGAACCCGGAGGAAACCCACGCAGACACGGGGAGGACATGGAAACTCCACCCAGATGGGGATTCGAACCGGGAATCCCTAGCGCTGAGAGGAGAACATGCTAAACCACTAAGCATCATATTGTATAAAAGGCAATAAATAATGAAGGAATGAAACCTCTGAAGTCATTCATTAAAATGTTTGTTCCAATCGATTTGTCTATTAATATAGTTGTTGGCTCTGACACACACTCACACACACTCACACACACTCACACACACACTCACACACACTCACACACACACACACACACACACAGAATCAGACGACCTCTCCTCGGCTCTCGCAGCCGCTGAATAATGTATGTGATGAGTCTAAAGTGAGATCTGTCGTGATAGAGTGAGAGGCTGAAAGAAGAAACGGAGCGAGCGAGCGAGAGAGAGAGAGAGAGGGAGGGAGGGATGACCACAGGAACGTTTAACTACATGTTGAGTTTGCGTTCCGCGTGCGTGAGCGTCCAGTGGTTATAGATAGAACGTTGTTTCCTGTTCTGCCGTTTATAGCAGCTGGTTTGGTGAGCGCGTTGTGTGGGTCGTTACGTTCGACCCACATGAAGACCATAAAACAAAAAGACAAATGTCCTCGCTGTCCTTACAGATCTCCAGAACTCTGTGATGGTGGAGGTTCCTTCATAAGGGTCCTGTGAGAGCTCCTTCCTTTATCCATCCATCCATCCATTATCTTATAATTATGTATATATATCAGGGTCGTGGGGGGGGGGGTTCCCCATGCCCATCCAGGGGAGAACATCTCGGGCGCTGGTCAGATACACCCAGGACAGAGGGGCAATCTATCTCTGGACACTCACCCACTCGCACATACACACTCTATATGGGGCAATTTGGAGAACTCAATTGACTTGATCCATGTTTTTTGGACTGTGGGAGGAAACCGGAGAACCCGGAGGAAACACACGGGAAGGACATGGAAGCTTCACCCAGATGGGGATTCAATACGGGAAATCCCTAGTGCTGAGAGGAGAACGTCTCCTTGCTTTAGTACTTTTTAGATTGGCTTCACCTTCAGCACTCCTGAGGAACAACGTTCAGTGAGCTTTTGGGGCGTGTCTGTGGAACTTTCGTCCTGATGAGGTCACACACACACACACACACACACACACACACACACACACACGCTGATATTGGACGAGAGCTGACTCCTAATCTGTTCAGATTATCTCAGAGGGGTTGGACGGGGTTACGGTCAAATCTGAGAGTGTGTGGTTTGGTGAGGTTCTGCAAACTCGCCCTGTCCAAACCTTAATGGATGGATGGAGAAGGGCCTTCCCCAAACTGTTCCCTCAAAGCATATGGTTATCTGAATCCTAATCTGATCTAATCTGGATTCAGTGATTTATTTATTTATTTGTTCATTATCTTACATTTAATCCTCTACTGGTGGCACAGTGGCTTAGTGGTTTAGCATGTTCTCCTCTCACCACTAGGGATTCCCAGTTCGAATCCCCATCTGGGTGCAGTTTCCATGTTCTCCCCGTGTCCGCGTGGGTTTCCTCCGGGTTCTCCGGCTTCCTTCCCTAGTCCAAAAAACATGGATCAAGTCAATTGAGTTCTCCAAATTGCCCCACATATAGAGTGTGTGTGTGTGTGAGTGAGTGTGTGTCCAGTGATAGATTGCCCCCCTGTCCTGGGTGTATCTGTCCTGGGTGTAATACATTTTTTTTCAAAGGTGTTTGGACGTTTGTCCACGTGCTAGACCTCGTGTCCTTCAGTTTTTGTTCTATTAAGTCTTAAAGTCTCAGAAGACGTTCAAGGTGTAAATGATTCATCGCTGTTAAATTTCCCATCATTCATTCTGCCTCGCGTTAAATACCTGCCTCTGGAATAACGTCGTCAACGTCACACGCCTTTCATCGGCCGCTCGTTTATTTCTGCCGACATTTATTAATTATGAATTTATTTTTAAATGGGTGTCCTCTGAATGATGTAAGGATGGAGCTGTCAGATCAGATTCTCACACACACACACACACACACACACACACACCCTGTTTAACTACAGAATTAATTTGGAACAGGTTCTCAGGAGCCCAGCCCAGTGGGAACGGTTTAAAGGTGAAACTGGCAGCAGGTTTTTTTTTGCTGATTCGGTTAAAATAAGCATTTTTAAATTGTTGCAGCTGAACTTATGTATTAATTTTTAATTAGTTCGACTGTAAAACAGTGCTGTGTTTAAGTTCACGAATAATAATTCATTCATTCATCATCTTCTGCTTCATCCTCTATTAGGGTCGCGGGGGGGCGGTTCCCCATGCCCATCCAGGGGAGAACGTTTCGGGCGCTGGGCAGATACACCCAGGACAGGGCGCCAATCATTCGCTGGGCACACACACACACTCTATATGTGGCAATTTGGAGAAGTCAGTTGACTTGATCCATGTTTTTGGACTGTGGGAGGAAACCGGAGGAACCCGGAGGAAACCCACGCAGACACGTGGGGCAATTTGGAGAATTCAATTGACTTGATCCATGTTTTTGGACTGTGGGAGGAAACCGGAGAACCCGGAGGAAACCCACGCAGACACGGGGAGAACATGGTAACTCCACCCAGACGGGGATTCGAACCGGGAATCCCTAGTGCTGAGAGGAGAACGTGCCAAACCACTAAGCCACCGTGCCATTTTTATTATTATTATTATTATTATTTTTTTTTTTTTTTTTTTATTACAAGGTCGTGTAGATGTGTAAGTGCATATGTTATATAGACGTGTTCGTTTGTTTGTGTATGTTTGGGGGTACGTGTTTATGTTTGGGGTAAAAATTGATGTTCTCTGATGTTCTACTGGAATTGTATGCTGTTTTGTATTTTTTTTCTGCTGAGTCATCAATACAAAAAATAAAAATAAAAAAAAGAAAATGCACCTTTAGAGTTAAAAAAAAAAGTTATGCTTTTTTTCATTAAAGTGAATGTTTGGTTGGTTCCTCAGGTCCTGTCTCACCGGCGCCACGTTGTGATGATGCTCACGTCTGCTCTGTGATGGAGAAGAGCGTGGACTGATCTCAACATGCAGCTCTGGGTGAACGTTCCAAAGCTGTGGTCTGGAAGCAGGTTCATCACTCTGAACATCGTTCACACTGGAGCTTCACATCTCGCTGTTATCTGCTGGAACGTGCTCATGAATTCATCTCCTGATGATCCTCTCTGCTGATGTTTACGGGATGGAACCTCAACGCTGCTGCTGCTGATGTAGAAACTCCACAGTCCTCGTCCCGTCTGGATCATCTTCATCACCTTCATCATGACTGAGGGATGCCAACGCACCGACTGAAGTAAAAACCCAGGCTTCATCTGACCTGCTGAGCTGCGACGTCACTGGAGATGCATCAGGATCATTAGAACTTCACGTTATGGATCAGTTCTGTTAGATTTATTTATCTTTTCGTTTATGTTTTCCATAATTAATACTCACGTTATGATGTGAGTGTGTTTTTTTTATTGACCTCGTTATTTACGATCGTCCTGCTGCATCCGTCATGGTCTTAATGCAAACGTGACCTCAGAACAGCGCCGTCTGCATTCATTTCTGAAATCCGTTTTTATTTTTTTTAAGGCAGACTGACCAACACTCGCACTTTTACCCATAATTCAGACTGTCTCAGAGTCCTCGAACTTCAACTGACCGATCGGATGAGCTCTCCGTAGTCCGGAGTCGTCGTTGTTTCGCGTTTTTATCATTTCAGGTTTCTAATTCAAAATATTCCGTCTGAATTTCAACTTGTGGGACAATCCAGATCGAAGGGGACGGTCCACTCTTCAATCTAACCGTCAGGGTCATTTCATATCGGCCATCGAGATCGACAGGGCTACGGGATCGGTCGCTCGGAATAAAGGAGCCGATCGCGGCGGCTGAAGAGCTCGGGGGATGGTTTCCGCCGTGGACATCTCCTAAGCAGGACGGGATCTCGCCTCTTTCAAAATGTCTGAGCACCGCGAGCTGCTGGCCGAGATGACCAACGTGTCGCGGCTGTCGGCCACGGACCGGCTGAAGCACGCCCAGAAGCGGCGGGCGCAGCAGCTGAAGGGCTGGGCGCAGATGGAGAAGGATAACGCACGGCTGGCCAAGAACAGCGCCGCCCGGAGGAGGAACGGCGCCGACCCGAAGGCCAGGAAGGTGCGATTCCCCAACAACATCACGCTGCTGGAGGCCGCCGCCCGGAACGACCTCGAGGAGGGTAAATCTCTCTCACATTCACATCCTTGCACTCTCGCAGGCTCTCACATTCACATCCTTGCACTCTCGCAGGCTCTCTCACATTCACATCCTTGCACTCTTGCAGGCTCTCTCTCATTCACATCCTTGCACTCGCAGGCTCTCTCATTCACGTCCTTGCATTCTTGCAGGCTCTCTCTCATTCACATCCTTGCACTCTTGCATGCTCTCACATTCACACTCTCGCAGGTTCTCTCTCATTCACATCCTTGCACTCGCAGGCTCTTATTCTTTGCTTAGCCATTACACATGTGCTTTTTCTCGTGCGTTCAGGCTCGTGTGCGCTCTTGCAGTCTCTCTCTCTCCCTCTCTCTCTCTCTCTCTTTGTGAGCTTGCTCGCTCTTATCTTTTTTATTTTTTTTGCTTTTGCGATCTTTCTTTTTTGGCATGTTGTTATAATTATCATTATTATAAGTGTCTCTCTGAAGTCTGACTCATCAAAGGTGTGCACTATGGATCAGTTATAATTACACATCACTTTGTTTTTATTTATTTATAAAGTGTGTGTGTGTGTGTGTGTGTGTGTGTTACAGTGAAGGAGCTGTTGAACAGTGGCATTAGCCCGGACTTGTATAATGAAGATGGACTAACAGCATTGCACCAGGTGGGTATTATGTTCACACACACACACACACACACACACACATGTGTAGTAAACTTGTGCAGTCCACTTACATTTGCCTCAGTAATCTGTAATCTGGCCTAATAAATAAAGTAAGTGTGCTGAAAATGATTCAGTAGTGAAGTTCGGGACTCTCTGAGCCTCGCGCTCTCAGAGTGGACAGACTGGGACGTCTCTCTCCGGCTGGACCGGGCTCCGTCCGTCCTCCGTGTGGATGAATGTTTTGGAAGGCTGTAATCAGTGGCTGCAGATCACCCGTTGGCACTTCATGACTGGCAGGAAGTCCGAAAGAAAGGGAGGGAGGTGCATAATTCATGGTGTCGGAGGTGGGACGAGTACAGCTTTCCAAAAATAACAGCGAACCAGCAACAATAATAATAAAGCTCGGCCCGGTGCTCGGCTTTACGGTGTTTTGCACTTGGGCTGATCTCCTGGGATCTTTTATTATTATTATTATTATTATTATTATTACAACAGTCACTATGTGGTGCAATAAAGATCCCGTGAGCAGCACTTCTGTGGAGGATGCACATATTGAGGGTCAGTCAGAGGATTATAGTGAGGTTTAATAAAGTAATCCAGTACGAGGGGGCGTGGCTTTAATCTGAATAAATCCCATAAAGAGGTGTTATTAGTCCCGGCGTGTAGTGGAGAACAGCGCCACCTCTTTACGTGATTTAGTCACAATAATACACAACCTCCAGAGTCTGATTGCTTTAATAAAACACTTACAAACTTAAACACTGTAATAAAAAACAAGCTCTGATTCAGAAATGTCTTTATTAAAACAAACTAAATCGTTAATAATCAGCACTAATCGATTGCTGATTGCCAAGTAACAGGATTCTGGTTTAGCTAAAGATGACCCTGAACGCTGCCCTCTAGTGGCCAAAGTACAGAACACAGTTTATAAAACAGTGTAACAGGTTTAGTGCTGATGGTGTTTCTATTCATCTGTATTTTATCATTTAAATTAATGTATTGGGCGGCACGGTGGCTTTAGTGGTTTAGCATGTTCTCCTCTCAGCACTAGGGATTCCCGGTTCGAATCCCCATCTGGGTGGAGTTTCCATGTTCTCCCCGTATCCGTGTGGGTTTCCTCCGGGTTCTCCGGTTTCCTCCCACAGTCCAAAAACATGGATCAAGTCAATTGAGTTCTCCAAATTGCCCCATATAGAATG